>OMPJ01016529.1:6255-41581 GCA_900312935.1 Carapus acus
AGTTAAATGGTCTTATTATAGAATTTCAAAAGTAATAATTTCAATAATCAATATCAAATAATGCTGCTGTGAAGTGTGTGAGTGCATGAGTGTGTGCGTGAGTGTGTGTGTGTGTGTGTGTGTGTGTGTGTGTGTGTGTGTGTGTGTGTGTGTGTGTGTGTGTGTGTGTGAGGCTTTGTTTTTTTCCCTTGCGTGTTCAGCAATGCGAGGAACGGGCCTCCTGGAACGCCGTCTGCTCAGGATGGGACTGATGCAGCATTTTGATGCACATTTCTTTCTTTCTTCTTTCACTGTGTGTGTGTGTGTGTGTGTGTGTGTGTGTGTGTGCATGCGGTGGCTCAGTGTCCCTGTGGGCTCTTAAATTCTCTCTCCTCCGACAAGGACATATTAGCAATCCCGTGAAAATCCCGCCTCGGTGGACAGGAGGTCGATACACACCCTGGCCTCATTTCCTCATTGAAGATTAGTTTTGCAGTGTGTGTATGCGCGCGTGTGTGTGTTTGTGTGTGCGGATGATTCCCGACTCTCCTGCTCTAGCATTCACACTGGAACCAACAAACAACCCCCATTATCTCAGAATGCAGACTAAGCACCATTTCTCCACTTACGACCTGAATGCTGCACCAAGTCATACAAGAGCTTGGTGCGGTGTCATATTTTACAACAAGAGGTTGTAAAATGTGACACTCCTGCACACTCACGCACACACACACTTGCAGTACTTGTGAGACTGCCGCTGGCCCGCTCCTCCACGCTCACTGTGAAAATCGGATCAGCTCATATTATTATGCAAGATCTGTGCCTGGCTCGTTTCGTGTCCCACATCTGGTGAACTCCTCTCTCAAGCCTCTGTCTCCCCCTCTGTCTCTCATTTTGGGCCCGTCTGTGTGCTGGTGGGGCCTAAGGTCTGGTGCCACATCATTTGCCTGGTCAAAACCCAAGAAAGCACACAGTGCACGGGCGCTGCAGGGGGCCGTTTGTCTTCATCGCAGCATGACGATGTAGCTGTAGCGGCATCAGTGTGAGGTGAAAGGTCGCTAGCAGAGACGGCCGTGCATGTTGTTTTCTCCCACATCATTCCCATGTGCTTCCTCGGACCGCAGGGTCAGTCGGGAGAATTCGGCTTCGTGAAAACTGCCTCCAAAATCGTCTGGTTTGTCTGCTCTCCGTTTCCCTTTAAATATTTATGGTTGAACAGGAAGCAACACGGAAACCTCGCTTGTTAATCATTTGTCATAGAATTCTTTATTTTCTATCTTTTTTTTTTCTTTTAATGTTTTTTCCCCTGAAAATGGGCATTATACAAAATTGATGCATTTTTCAAGCCACACTCAATCCAATTCACCCTGACACAAACGAAATATCAGTGTTCAATGTTTTTATTATGTGTCAGTTTGGACCAATCAGGGCTCACCGCATCTTGTTATCTCAGTTTTTACTCAAGTGGGAAGCAAAAAAGAAAAAAAATGAATGGGGCTGTCCGTTGTTTACTACCGTTGAAATTGTCACCTTTGTGATTTGTCACTGAATGACGTCCGTCTTTGCGTTTTCTGAAGTGAAAATATAACAGTGGCAATTATTTATATTTATATCATATTTATGTTGTCTGTTGAGAAATAATAAAATCAAGATTGTGAAGTTTTTTGGACTGCTGTGTTGTCTCTGCCAGGATGTTCCAGTTTTCCCATTTTTGCTGCACAAGCCCTTGCAGGTTTACGGCGGAGCTACAGCGCCACCCTGTGGTGTCTTTTCGTTACGGCTTTGATACCGATTCAGAGAGAGTGACTGCCGATTCGATACCATGGACACACAGAGCCCCGATCGCTGAGATCGATACTAGTAACGATACTTTTAAATCACTTATCATCAAATTGCTACATTTGGAAAATTTTTGAACATACTGTATGTGTTAAAGCAAAATAACTTCATAGTATGATGAGAAAAACAAGTTTGCCCAAAAGTTGGTGTGCATGCAGGAGATTCTCAACTTTCGTTGACAATGTGTGAAAATGTAAGTGTGAATACTGAGATTTGAACATGGGAATCGATTCTAAATCAATGTTTTTGGACTGAGCTGCTTATCACTGATGCGCAGTCCTTTGCGTGAGTGTGCTGGCACTTAGGGCGACTTTGGACTGTCATGGCTGCTCGACGGCTCGGGGGTAGCGGTCGCCTGCTGCAGTTTGAGCTGCAGGATCTCTCCCACCAGCAGCGACTCCTGGTCGAGCCTGGCCTCCATCTGCTCCCTGGCGTCCTGCAGTGACGCTCGAAGCACCCGAAGAACGTCCTACAGAGAGAGAGCGAAACCATGTGTCAGCCATTTCTAAGTGGGGCCAGGAGGTGTGCGAGAGCGGCGACGTGGACCTCTCTGTCCAGGCGGTCATCCTCGGGCAGGTTGAGGTCGCCCAGCGTGACCCTTGTCTTCTCTCGTAGATTTTTGAGCTGTTCCTCCTTCTGCTGTAAGGTCAGGATGAGCAGATTTCGCTGATACTGGGCCTCCCATTCACGCAGATCTGTGCCCTGATAATGCAATAACAAATGGAACCAGATAAACAATTATTTAGTGGAATCATGTTTAAAATATCAGTTGGACAAACAATCGTTCAAAACATTGGAACATGACAAACTCATATAAGACAAAAGTAGAAACTGAGATAAAATAGAGAGAAAGTATATGTAAAACTGGTGAGTTTATGTTGACAACAGTGTAAAATTTACAGATGATTATAGGAAATCTATGAAAAACTGAAAAATGTAACAGAGAAATGAAATAGTTAAGTTGCAACTTCACTGAGGAAAATAACATAAAAAAGAACATATACAGTAAAACAAGATTTCACCTCCTCACATGGTTTTGCTATCAGGAGAGCCAATGTAACAAGAGAGGAATTTGAATAAACCCACAAAATGGAGCACTGATTTGATGGCTTCTCTTACCTGTCTCAGGGGACGGACTCTGGGTGGGACCTCCACCTCCAGCTCACGCTGCATCATGGTCACATTTGCGTCCCCGCTCACCGCCACCTGGAACAGCCGACGACATGTGACGAAGGTCTGCGTGATGTGCTGGACAAACTCAAACTGGTTGACGGCCGTGAGGCCCAGCAGACGCTGGGACATGGCATCCCTCAGCACCGCCAGCAGCTTAGGGGCATCCAACTCTGGAGGACGATGGAAATGCAGCCACATCAGAGACCTGCTTGTCCAAACCCAAAGGAGTCTCGACCTCTCATCTGCTGTGTTGTGCGGTACTCACTGTCCAGCTGGGGGAAGAGAATTTTGGCGACGACGGCGGCCTGGATCACGTTGGCCCAGGAGAATCCCTGATCCACAGCGAACATGGCCACGTCGTACACAAACTCCTGATGGAATTGCCGTCGTTCGTCATTGAATTCGGGCCAGCAGAAGTGGTGGCTGAGTCTCTGCGTCCCTTTGTCTCTCAGCTAAAGAGGGAGTTATGTAAACACATAGAAAAGGATGATGGGTGTTGGATTAAATGTCACTCCATCAACCAGAGGAAGTGAATCCGATTGAGGCAGAACTCTTCAATTATGGGGACAAAGTTATGAAAAATAAGACGACATTGACTTCACAAACGATAACTTTCACTCTGTTGGCTTCGGAATATGTCCCCAAAAAAGATTCAAATTCGTTGAGGTGGTCTAATGACAGACCCCAAAAACTGCCACCAGACTCAAAACACAGAATTACAAAAAAAAAACTACGTTGAAAGTTGTCTATGTTTTTTGCAACCGAGTGAGGACCATTTTGCACCACTGAATCCAAAAATTGCATCCATTTTCCTCAATCAGATAAGGGTTATAATTATGCAAATTTGATTTAGAATAATCCTCTGCCGAAATTGATAGCATTTCTGTGATATCATCAGTTGATGTTTGTTGATATTTCTCAACCAAAAAAGGTTTTAGGGGGGAAAAAGTCTTTTTCAAACAGAAAGTATTAATCAGATGGAAGAATCATCATCATTGACGTCACGAGATTCTCAAAGGAGAGGTACCAGTCAGACTGGGGGTGGCCGGTTCAAGTCCTGGCGACAATACAAGAGAGGTTGGAGGTTGGACTAATGACTGGTGGGACTGCAGTTTGCCCCCAGACCACTGCCAAGGTGCCCTTGAGCAAGGTATTCAACCCTCAACAAGCTCAGGTTTGCAGAATTGGCAGCCCCTTCATTCTTGGGATCCTCCCTACTGCATGACATGGTGTGTATACTTCCATGTGTGTATTTGTAAAAATTAAAACTATGTAATTTGCTATGTAGGGGATTAATTAGATGTATCTTGTCTCCTCCTCTTCTCTTGCCTTTGGTCCACTGACACAGGAACTTGGTACATGACTGGCATACCATGTGTGGCGCCCAAGCTTTATCGTGGTCACCAAGTTTACTACTAAAATAAGCATGGTAAGCACGCTTTATGAAACTTTCAAACTAGATACCTGTTGGAGAAAATGGTGTATTCACTGCAGATGTGGCAGAATGCATCAGGCTTATTTTTGCAAGATCTTCTGGTCGAAGCCATTCATTCACATGTAATATATCTATATTAAAAAAATCCCAATTGATCATAAGTTGGCACAGGCAAAATCTTCAGAATTCGTCAAAAAACAGCTTTGTTGCTTAGTTATGAAAGTTGACCTGATTGAGCAAAAAACAATGCAATTTTTGGATCCAGCGCATCTAAATTTTTTCTGATCCAGCCAGAAAAACTTAAACTGTAAATTTGGTGTTGACGATTTAGTGAGACTCCCTATGTATTCCTACCTGGACCTTCGCTATCTGCGTCATTTCACGCTCGGTGAGGGAGCTCATCGGTCCACCTAGTGACGGGTCCGTTTTTTATATGACGTCGCGGAGAACAATTGGGGAAAATTACGGCAGCAAGGCTCCGACGGGCTTCTGTGGCCAAACTAAACGCTGCTGAGACAAGCTGCGCTCTCTATTAACGGATGTGTGACGCCAGTACACAGGTTATGCCGTGTTGCCATGGGAACGGACGTCCACAAACCGGCAGGGGCGCTTCCTCTTCGTCTGCGTGATGACGTCAGCGCGTACGTCACAATCAGGCAAAGCTCAGACAGATTCAGAAAACTTTACTCCCGGGGGACAATTCTGTAATGTTATTTTCAGGCCCAGTGTGCGTTGAAATAAAAAGCAAACAAAAGAACAAAGCCAGTTATTATTCCGTATTATTCTACTCATGCTATCAATTGAACACGTCAATGAGCGCCAAAAGAAATTGTTGAGCTTGTTGACGGGTGCGATTCGTGATGGATAGACTGTAAAACGGCTGTATAAAAACATTTCCTTACGTCGGTCGGCTGATCCGTAATGCATTTGTGTGTGTGTGTGTGTGTGTGTGTGTGTGTGAGAGAGAGAGAGAGAGCCTACAGACGGCTCAGCAGCCACTAAGCCGATTTCCCATAACCTACTATTCAATCATTTCTTACCAAACATTCTATTTCAGAGTCGATCAATCAGCCACGATTTGACGTAACACTCGCAGAAAGGACCCAGGATTTAGAATAAGTGCCAAATGTACAGTATAAATGACTGAATCACGATAAAATGCATATATTTTTCTCCCCTCACGAATTGCATGTCCTATACATTATTTCAATGACCAAATGAATATGGTGAAATGTTTGTCTTCACACTTTCCGCATGTGTGTGTGTAAACTGCCGCTGTAATCTGTTTCCTGAATCGCAAATCTTGCGCAGCTCCGCCGTGTTAGTAGCGTAGACTGCGCCACCTTGCGTGTCACCCATCGACGCCCCACCGTTCTCACCAGACTGAGCGGCGTATCTGCGGCTAACCGCACCGCGGCTCCTGACCGCCGCTCACCGGGGCGTCCGCGCCTCAGGCCCGGGCTCCACGCCGAGACATAGCCGCTGTGACGCGGATGCTCGCTCAGAGTGCGTGAATTGATTTCACTCCCGTCTCTGCCCACACTGATTCTATCGTCCCTGTGGCGGGATGAATTCGTGTCGGTGAGTCCGTTTTTTAATGTCTCATTAATTCGGATATTTACGGTAATGAAGTTTTCGACATAAGAAATGATGGGTTATAAAGCTGAACTTTTTGTTGTAGTTTGGCAGTATGTGTGTGAGAGTGAGGGAGAGGATAGACAGATAGAGAGTGCTCGTGCTTTTATTACCGTGCTGGGCTTACATTCGTAGCCAGACTTTATGTATGTGTGTGTGTGTGTGTGCTCATGTATATACAGTATGTAGTGAGAAATATTCAATGAACTGTCTGTTAAGGTTGCATATCGCCATTCATATACACGAATACAGACACACTAGGACGAGGAATTATTGAATGTAACTGCCTGAGGGGGACAGACTATAGTCCCATATTTCCCAGATAAGACAATATTTATTGTGATATTGTTCTGGAGCCATATCAACATACATTTTCAAAGCATTCTTCCCACCTCACCTGAAGTCAGGTAAAAATGAAAACTAAGAGAAGGTCTTGTCTTTGGTTGGACAAGGTTTAGAGACTGTGGAGGTTTATTATGCAACACTTTTAACTACAGAGACGCAGTAAACCAGATGTAGTATCAAAGTTCTGAGTACAGTATATACTTTGTCCAATAAATACTGTGTAAGGGGTTGATATTATGTCAGCCACGGAGGTACAAAATAGGTCGAAATAGTCATGGATTGAGGCTGTGCATACACGGTACTGGGAGTGGAGGTGGTATTAGGTAGCTGGCTGTTAAATTTATTTTCATGTACAGTATGTATGAGCACATGAAGTCAGGTGTGAGTTGAATGTCACTCTGTGAAGTCTGACGTCTGCCTCACTTTTCTGCGGTGAGGAACTCTGATGTTTTAGGTTGATGTGTCTCAGAAGGCCCACCTCTGTTGTTGATGCCAAGCATCTGCCAGAGCAGCAGCCACCCATCATTGACTCCCTGTCACCGCAGAAGTCTCAGGTGCCGTCTTGAGCACTGTTGGTCTCCCCGGTGAATTTAAATCAGCGAAGCAATGGTCCATGTGAGCGGAACGCAAGTTACAGTGATTATGCAACCAACCCAGTCTTCTTTCGCGTTTTGACACCTGTGGGAGTGAAGTGAGAGACATCCAAAATTCAGTAAGCATAGAGGGTAACAGGTGGAAATATGTTGATTGGTTCGGTATCGCTAATATTCACAGGGAAGTGATACCAACAGCAGCACTGCTGTCAAAGTCATATCAGTGTTGTGGGTGAGCGTGTAGACAGAAGTAGAGAGAAAGAGCGGATGAGGAAGAGAGAGAGAAAGCAACAGAGAGAGACGGAGTGATGTACTCGTTCTGTTTTGAAAGCGTAAACCCTTTCCCCACATTTTGACAGACAAGACACACACAATCAGACAAAGACAAGCACACAGACCCATGCACACACACACACACACGCAGGTACTTAAGCAGGCTTTGCGTACTATTCTTGCTCCCCCCTACCACCCATGCGATTACCGACTGCCATGTTACCGCTAGGGCTTAAAACCTGGGGGTTGGGCAGTCCCTGCTGTGTGCTTCCTTGGAATGGGATGACTCACGCATGCTCACACACTGTGATATTCTTGGTGGGGCTGTGAGCTAACGTTCTGCTTGGACAATGTATCTGGACTCTGTGAGCACTTGACCATCTATATGCCATCCAGGAAACATGTTCAACTCATTTGTTGGTGTCTTTGTGTGTGCCATCCCGATGAGGAACATTTCTGTTGTGAAATGTGATTTTGCATCAACCGTTCTTCTGTACAGTTGATAAATATGTAGTTGCTGTAGGTGTGAGTTGGAATGCTGTGAGAGAGAGGTGTTGTTGCATCACTAGGTGAGGTGTTAGTTATGTCACACGGATTCACACTGAATCATGTGACCTCATATGAAAGAAGGATTAAGTTTCCTCTCCAGGCCTTCGTGGGTTAACTCTTTGTAATCTCACCCCTGGAGGACGATGTAATTACTATTTACTTATTTTGTATTGTTTCATTAGAGCTATTCTCCATTCTTGGTTCATTTCACCTGTGGTCATTCTTTTTTCAATCAGTGTGGCCAGAATTGGCATCGCATGTTACCAGGGTTTCCCCAAGTCTTTTCGGTTAATACAGTATCCCTTACTGATGAGAGACAAGGGGTTGGGTGGGCTGGTGATATTGGGGTCCAGGTCAAGGAAGGTTGAGGAAGCATCAACTTGCCCATCATGACATTCACCTGGGGACAGCAACGCTGGCTTTTGCTACGGTCCCATCTCACAGAAATCAAGACGCCTTCCATGTGTTCACTTCTGAAAGCCACTACCACATGTTACACCCTTCAAGATGTTGCGACCAGACACACGAGGAGCCCTCAAAGCCCCACACTGAAACATTTGTTGACATTTTTTTGCAGTATGTCGTTTTCTGGTGAGGTAAAATAACACAGGCTTAGAATACTATATAGTGAACCTGTGTGCAGAAAATGTACTGATAGATGTAGCCTACAACAGAAATGACGTCTTTGCTGTCTCTGAATCAGTGACTCTCCATTTTGTTTATCTGCATTGCTACACTTGTGTGTCTGTCAGGTGTGCGTAAGAGAGCTGAATTATCTGCTCCGTTCGGCCAGCAATGTGGGACTCACAGGTGGGCTCACTCCCCCCGAAACCTCCTACCAACACACGGCTCAGCCACGTCACCTCTGCCACGCCGGCCAAGCGCATCACCTTCTACAAAAGTGGTGACAACCAATTTGGAGGAATCAAGATGGCCATCCACAATCGCAGCTTCAAATGCTTTGATGCCCTGCTGGATGACCTTTCCCAAAAGGTTAGAGGGGCAGACATCACAGCACAGACATAAAGGGATTGACTTTGTTTCAAGCAGCCTGAACATTAGCAAGCAACACCATGACAACAGAGCAGCAGTAACCATGTTCCTGGAAGATTTGGTAGATTTTAAACTGTGCTGTAGATTGATGGTTAGGTGACTTTCATCATACTCATCAAACACTGACTGCATGTACTTTGGTGTGTACAAATAGGTGCCCTTGCCGTTTGGGGTGCGAACAGTGACCACCCCCCGTGGCACTCACAGCATCAAACATCTGGAGCAGCTCCAGGATGGAGCCTGTTACCTATGCTCTGACCGACGCCAAGCGAAGTCCGTCAACGCAGAGGTGACTACCAAACCGGTGAATTCGTGGCACCATCACAACCGCAAGCCCCAGAAGCCTGAGGAGGCGCCGCCTGGCCACAGACAGAGGCGAATCCTCCTCGTGAAGAACAGCGAGCCGGGGCTGAGGAGAAGCATGGTTCTCAGCAAGAGGCTAACCAGAAGTCTGAGGACGTTTCTTGAAGAGGTGTCTGAGGTGATGCAGTTTCATGTCCGCAAGCTTTATACTCCAGAGGGACGCAAGGTAAGAATATGGGGATGAGTGATCTGCTTTCAGGCTTGTCTCCATTCAGCTTAAGAAGAACAAATTGAAAGTCAATATTGTTGCTCTCTCAAACAGATTGATAGCATGCAGAGCCTGATGACCTGTCAGGGTGTTTTGGTGTGTGTTGGCCGAGAAGCCTTCAGTCCGTTGTTGGTGAACTTAGCCAGAAAGAGTCCAGAGGATAAACTGCCTGGCCTGGGCACAAGGTCCCCTGGTCTTGGCCCTAGGACCCCAGGAAATGGGGCGCGTTCCCCAACTAATCAAAGGTCCCCTCCTCATGGAACTCAGTCCAAAGACTTTGAGATGAGTGATGGAAACGACAGCAAGAGAAATGGTATGTTTATCTGTGGAGATTGTCTATGGACTTGAAATTTACATTCATTATTTCTTTTCAAAACATAAACATATTTCCCTGAAATTAATGGGATGAAAATAAGCTTCATGAATGTTGATAAGCACTGTGTATATTGGAGGGGGACGTTGTAATTCACCCTGGCTGCTCTGTCAATTTTCAGTCTACTTTGGCCTGGAAACCAAGAAAAGCATCATCCACCCCCGTCCTGATTCTTCAAACCGCTGTGCTCGTTTTTCTCTGTCGTCAGACAAGTCTTGCAACCATGGTCTCTGCACCCTCAGCCATTGCAGACCAGCAGTTAATGATGACATTGAAAAGCGAGTTCTGGTCAACAAAGACGGCAGCCTGTCCTTGGAGATGAGAGTGCGTTTTCGCCTCCATAAAGAAGAAACCTTGCAGTGGAGCACACAAATCAAGAAAACCCCCTCGTTGACTGACAACTCTTGTTCCGTGCCCCAAGACCAGTCTCAATACCTGCGGCATGGCCCGTCAGAGAGCTGTTCGGACCCAGACTCAACCACATTCGAGTCTGAATTTGTCAACCAGGCTCTTCAGAACATTCTGGGTAGCAACTGCTGTCAGTGTCGCTCCCACAAACAGCAACGTCAGTACGACTTATGGGAGAACCCTGCTCACAACCACAAGCACATCCCTGCTCCTCCCCCAGGCAAATCCCGCCACACCCACACAGTCTTGCGACATTCACACTCCTCTAGCTCATCCTCATCTTGTCATTCACGGAGGGCGGTTCGCTGCCACGCAAGACTTTCTGATTTTGGTGCAGCATCAGGTTCAGAGCAGAATCAGTTTGTCAAAGATGAGGTTTGTGTAACCAAAGAGGTCCAGCGCAGGGTGGAGATTGATCAGTGTGGAGATACACACATGGAGGTATCTATGATTCGACAATGCTGCAGTCGTGGTGAAGTGACCACCATCGACGCTGATCCCCGACCTCATTCGGGGAAGTTAGTTGAGAATGACACTATGATGGAAGTGGAGGAGGCAGGGGACGAGGAGCGTCCACTGTCTGTGATAAGCAACTCCTCACATGTCCTTCAAGCGCTCAAAGAGGACCAGGACGATGAGGAAGGTGACCCTCCAATAAGCGCTTCCCCATCCATATCTAATGTGGTGCCATCACCAAATTCACTGACGTTCCCAAAGTCAGGAAACACCTCATGCAGAAGCAGATTGACCTCATCCTGCAACGGTGGCGTGGTCACTCCTCATTCAAACAAATCCACCAGAATTAAGTCTGCAAATTCAGAGGGGGAAGAGGCACTTAATGACAATGTAGAGATTAAAAGTGTCTTATCTGAGTATTCAAAGGTTTCAGAGCAATCCAGCCAGTCAGGGGTGTTCAGTCCTTGTCCGTGCTGTGGGGGCTGTAAGAGTATAACTGGTGTTGACTCTAGAGCATCACAGGTGCCCTTTGCCAACATTGGTGATGAAGTCGGTAATGCTCCTGGTGGCATAAATGACGAATCAGTCTTGTCAAAACAATCAAACAAGTCTGATCTCACCAACCACAGGAGTTCCACTGAAATAGCTAATGCGGTGGAAGACAGACAATTTAGTGCCACAAATTCAAATGGACTGGCAAAAAATGCAGACGACAGGGCACCAAGTACCTCCTCAGCTAGAAGTCATGTGTCCAGCAGATCTCAACAGTCTGGCAGGAATGGCATGCCTGGTCTCGTTTCTGAGAGAAAGGTAGAGGGGAGCCCTTGTGCCATATCACCTCTGTCCAGCCCATCTGCCAAGTGCAATGGTTTCACCACAAACGGAGATATAGATGAAGACGATGCTGACACAAGATCAGTCAGCGTTGTGTCAGCCAACTCTAACAAATCAAAAAGGACCGGTGCCTCAGTCAAGTCTGACAAATCCAGCTGTCGATCAGGCATGCTCTCCTCTGCAATGCCAGATTCAGCAGCAGATGTTATTGATGCAAATGAGAGAGCTTGTAGTGGTCTTACTATAAAATCTGATGAGAGGTCCACATCTCCAAAATGCAGCATCTCTGACGCTGCAATGATTGAGCAACATCAACCCCAGCACGAGAACTTGGCAGACAACACTGATTGTCTCCTACCTGCCAAATCAAGTCAACTTGCGAATGGTATTGATAAAATGGGTCTTGATGAAGTGGAGGAGAGACCAGTAAGTGCTGTCTCTTCCAAAATCAGTCTGTTGGAGTCCAACAAATCCTGTATTTGTACTGATGATTCAGAAAGGGCAGAGGAGGAGGAAACATCCATTAAAATGTCAGCTGCCTCAGTTAAATCAGATATTTCTGCTAACTCTAAAAGACACTCAGCTGCTGGATCTTGTAGCGCAAAAGTAACTGAGAGGGTGGAAGAGACAGGAAATAAAAAAGCAGGAGAGGAAATTCCAAAGCAGTCAGAGAGTGTAAATTCTGCGAAATTGGAACATGAAACACGACCAACAAGGGCTGATTTAATTAATGGTCATGCAACTGAAGCAGGTAACACCAACTTTAAAGAAAATTCAGACAGAGCAAACGGATTATCAAACTGTGACATCATCATAGCGTCACCAGCCAATGAAAAAGGCAACACTGAGGTAGGCAGAACCACCAGTGCTATGTCAGGAAATGACAAGGAGAAGCGAGAGCAGCTATCCAGTGCCAGGTCTGGAAAGTCTGGATCTTCAGTGAAGTCTACTGTTTCTCGTGCGTCAAAAGGGCCAAGTGTCTCACCAGCTCATTCCACAATCTCTAATAAATCCAAGTGCAAATGTCACGATGGCATTGAATCATCACAGCACAAAGTCCAAGATGAAGATATGGAAAACCTGAAAAAGGAAGTGAAGGAGTGTGACCAAGTGCTCAGTACTAAAGGCTACAAAGAACCCTCAGAGTGCGCTTCCAACATTTTATCATCATCACCATCAAGTATGTCTGAGGAAGAAACCTCAGCCACTGTTGGTTTAATCGGGGACCAAGAACAAGAACCAGCTAATTTAGAGGTTGACAAGTTCCATAATTTATCCAACTCACACACAAGGAGCGAGGCTGACACAAAGACTGAAAACCTCAGTCTACCCAAGGATACAGTGCAGCAGGAGACAACAGGGAGCTCTCAGGGCTTGGCACCAGTTGATATTCCCACTATTAGAACACCAGGGAGTGAGGATGTATTTGAGGATGTTAAAGGTGACACACAAGATAGAGCACCAACTGCTCTTTCAACTGAAGGGAGTTCTATGAAAAGCAGCAACTCTCACAAGTCTTCTTGCAGCTGCAAGAACAGGGCCACTTCCACAAAGGGAGTAACTGTTCGCCATGAGTTCATCCCCGATAGTAAGGCAACATCATCACCACCACCTGAAAAACTTATCAACAAATCACCGAGGTCAATCAGCCCAAAACCAAGACATAGCACAACATCTACCACAGAGATGCTAAAAGAGACGCCTGATAGTTTGTCTGTGTCAGCATCCTCGACTTACTCATGTTCAAAAATGAAAGTGTCACAGCAACTGATGGGAGATGATAAAAAAGACAGCAACCTTTTAAGTGTCACAAGCAAGGCAAAATCCAGTGCAGGAAGTGATAGCAGCAGCACAAAATCTGCCAAAATATCAAAGTCACGAATGGACAAAACCTCTGTTTCTTCCTCAAAAACCTGCCCCTTACATGAGCGGGAACACAAGACGCAACCTCTACATGCTGCTGACCTCAACGTAGCACAAGTGTGTGCCTCGAGTCCAAACAGCCAACAGTCAAAGGCCAGTGTCACCAGTAGTAAGACAAACAGTAAGACAAAGGCCAGAGACGTCAATGTCAGGACAAACTCAGAGGAGAAGCTGCAGGTTACCCCTGCCTGCCTTCCCAGCATATCCCCCAACGAAGTAGTGAACAACTGGTTACTGAGCATTCCACCAAACAACTGCATACTGACTCCTGGGGACGAACAGAGCCAGGGAGAAGAGCTGGTCAAGGAGACCCAAAATAATACAGAAACGGTGGAGAGAGAGGCAGAATTTCTGGGGGATGCAGGAGAGACCGAGGTCGTAAAGCAAATGGAGGAAAAGAAACAAGGTGTGTGCGATGGGGCTGTATCTGCAGCTGATGTTCCATCTCACCAAGCTGCTGAGCTTTTACCAAGGAGCTGTCAGTCTTCAGCAGCAGTAATGAAGGTTCTTCTGCGCGCTCCTCGAGGACGCTGTCACAGCCTACCTGAGGTAAGTCACAAACTGTGCTGCCATCCGACAGCGTTCATATATCAATGTATCTAATGTGATTTTTTTATTATGAATTTGCTTCTCCTAGTTTGACCTATCCTCTGTTATTACCTTCTTAGCCTAAAGGGCCTCTGCCAATTTGGGTCTATTGTCTGTTTTGGGGGTCATTTTGACTTTGACCCATTGTTTTGCAATGGGGATTAGGGTTAAAATGGAAGAAGTTCCATCTCCAGAGCCATGCCACGATCAAAAATGTATATACTTCACAAATTGCTGTGTCAGTATGTATTATGTTGTCTATACCAATCTCTCCCCTTGCCAATCCTCCATAGGTGTCTCCAGTTTATGGTCGTCGTTTGAGCACATCTGCCAAGGTTTTGTTGGACTGTTTGGCTCAGCTTCAGCTCATTCAGCCAGCTGTGGACCCCGGTAGTGAAGAGAATGACACCAAGCAGTGCTCAGAAGAAATAAAGTCCATCCTTCAATCCCTCTGGTTAAATCAACGGAGGGACCTGGAAGGCACAAACATCACTGGCAAACAGGTCACCCCTCCTAGGTCATCATCAGGGGTAGACATGAACAGCTACTCTGGTGAGATAGCTAAAGACAAAGCAAAGCAAGTGGACACTGAAACAGCATCAACACAACCTTGCAATGGTTGCAAAGATGTAGAGGTGGACGGGATTACTGGAGAGAAAGAAAATAATGTGGCTGGAGAAAACAGTGCATGTACGAGAGAGGAAGAATTGATTGATAAAACAGAGCCGACAGTTGATAAAACAGAGGAGCCCATGCAGAGTGAGGACCACTGCGGCGCGATAGCCACGACTCTGGACAGTCCAAAAGCCTCTGAGCCTGCATCATCTGATAAGATTTCTACCAACAACAGCTCCAAAGCACCAACTGACAACAGCACGCTTGAGGACTGTAACAATCCTGTAACTGACATTCCGCTCTCCAGGCAGCGCTCCCACGACCCCAATCCAGCATGGGTGCTGAACCTCCTAAAGAAAGTAGAGAAGCAGTTCATGAGTCACTACATTAGTGCCATGGCTGATTTCAAAGTGCGCTGGGACCTGGATGACAGCCTCATCCTGAACACCATGATCACTGAGCTGAAGGATGAAGTTGGGCGGCGCATCCAGAGCAGCATACAATGTGAGGTGAAGAAGATTCAGAGTCGTGCTGGGAAGGGGGGATGGCGGCCGAGACCGCCAGAGAAGAACAACCTCTCCAGGGAGTCCACTGCGACAGAGAGGAGGCGCCGCCTGTTGAAGGTGAAAGAAAACACAGACACCCCAATAATCCATTTGAATTATTCATTTATCTTTATTAGCATGATTTGGAAAACATTTATATCCCAACCCAATCCAGTTATCATGATAACCATCCTTTCTGTTTCAGGTGATGAAGAACCAATCTGTGAAAACTGGTGACTCCCTCAGTGATGGAGACATGACTGCTGAGTTCAGTGATCCACGCAGTGAAGATGAGTACTGCCCCTGTGATGCTTGTATACGCAAGAAAACGGCTGCTCGACCCCTCAAAACAAAAGCTGTTGAAGCCCCCGTGATGATGGAATTTGATCTTCGCAAGATCCTTAATCTGAAAAAGACTCCTGCACCACCACCTGCAGCACTGTCAGAAACTATCAAGGACAAGAGCAACATCATCCTTGTAGATGAAGGTGAGAGAAATTTGGAGGTAGTGCAAGAGGAAGAAGAGAATCTGGAAAATAAAGAAGATATGGAGCTTAGTGTTTCACATGAGAACATGGCTGAGAAAGATGATGGGAGACTTGGAGTCACTGGAAAATACGGAGAGGAGAGCAAGATATTGGAAACATTGGAAATCAAGGTTAGGGAGAAGCCAGAATGCACTTGTCAAGTGGACAGACTTGAGGAAGGCACAAATGGCAAGTCAAAAGAAAATGGAGATGAAAATGGAGACACACAGGCCGATAGCGTCTGTGTCCAAAAGTGAGGTTCGTCTAAGAAGACAGAGCTGCTCCACAGGTAATACTCTCTGTCGAGTGACCCCAGCACATCCGTCATAAACACCAATATGTATTTTTGTGAGATATAAGAAGGACCTCAAGACTGAGGCCAAACCAAAATGTAACATGACCTGAAGCCGCCTAATGTGTCAGTGCTAAGCCTGTACAAAAAGCTAATCTTCTCATCCAATTAGGCAAACTTCACATATCTCTCTGGTAAGCCACAACTAACCACTTGCCGACAGAATTATCAAATTCTGCTGAAATACATTTCTCTTTGTGTCTCACAGCAATTCTGCAGATATGGATGGCAAGTGACACCCATGAGGACAAATTCATCAACAGAGATGAAGCAACAACATGAGGTTAGGATGAAGAAGACAGGGTGCGACAAGATAATGTGGTGGAGCCTACTGACAAAGAAGAGTAAGTCAAGGGGATGCCAGCACACAGGAATGTTACGCTGGTGCATGGATGTGATCCTGTTTCCACAGTGGACCACGTTACCTCCTCCTGGGTGGCCAGATTTTGCACACATAAACCCTAGGACAGTAACTGGATAAGTTTCAAACATGTGGATGACATCAGTTACAAACTGTAACCTTCTCCATGTGAGGACTGAACTGTAAAGGTTTCTAAACCCTAAACAACAAAGCCTCAAACACTGGAAGCACTTTAGGACTCAGGGTCCAATCAAGGAGGTTGATTTCAGAGAGCTGAAACCTGAAAGCTCTCATCAAATCACACCTGCAATTATGTTTGGTCACAGATCTTGACATGAAATACATGCATGCATATCTATCCAATATGTCTGTCTATGTTGTGCATCTGCTTACAATCAACATCATCCTGAAGTCCTCTGTCTTAAGAGACTGTACCATACATAGAATATTTTCACTCAGTGTTCAGCAGTAACAAGGTAGCAGAAAGTCTTACTTTTTTAACCTCTGTTTGAGTTTGATCATATATAGACCAGAATTATTACAGCAATTGTAATTTTGTAGTGTTGTTGTCTAGTAATCTAGAGGTGTTTATGTTTAAATTTGACCAATCCTTTAAACTTGCCTCTGTAAGCAGATTACTGTCGCCTGTTCAGCACTGTCTGATGCTCCTTGGAACCTAATTACTGGGTGTACATCTCTTTTGCCAGCTTTTGTGTCTTGCATAATGGATTAAAATGTGCTCCACAGCACACATAATATCACTATGCTCTGTGCAGAATTGTTTAATGTTGATGATTGAATGCAAGCACAGTATTATCAGAGATGGGGGACCAGGGTTAGTTAATCAGATAGTTGCCTCAGTGGAAATTGAGGAATGACTCACAGTTCAGATTTCTTTGGTGGCAGGTGTTGCAAGCCCTCCTTTTAAGATTTGAAGATGCAAAACTGAGATTACAAGTACAATTACAGAGGACAAAATCCTATGTGTAGTCTATTCACCACAACAGTGATAAAGCTCAGGCGTAGCAAATTATAACATATTTTGTGATGCAATTAATGTAGTGTTGCTTCTTTTGGTCCGATCAGCTGAGATATCACAAAATTAAACCTTAATAGCGTTACATAAAAAAAATGCATGTACGTCATATTGACTGGCATTTGCACCTGCACCTTGATATGTGCTCCGCAGACGCCCACACACAAATATTTTACACCTGGGACTTTGGGTTCAAGGGGATGCAAAGTCATCCTGTTGTCAAAGTGGTCTGTGGAAAGTGGTGAAACCCTCATGATGTAGTCAGCTGCACATCCATAGTGCCGAAAGGCGCGCTCAAACATCCATGTGCACATAATAACAAAGGTAGGTGGAGTTTTTACCATGATGTGTTAAACCTATGAATGTCATGTCGCATGAAATTGTGATTACAGTGACAGCTATGGAGGTGAGACATCGAGTTTGTGGTATAACTCGTCAAAAAACTTCAACACGGGCTTTTCTCACTGTGCACCACAATGAACACAAAAATTCCAATTGGTCAATGTACATTCATCGAGTAGACACATATCATGCAAAGTGATGTAAAACTGCACATTATCTTTTTATAAAAGGTTCTTGCGACAGTGTTTGTCATCACAGAGATCAGTTTAATTTCTGTGATTCGGTTTAACTGATGGCACCCTGTTTAAATCTCTCAGAAGAGCTAATTACAGCATATTTTGAACACCTGTATTGACGAAAGGGGCCTTAATCCAATGGGCAGGCAAATTATGGCCCCAGTGCCCCATCAGGTCTGATAGTCGTTTTGATCAGGCCTGCCTAAGATTGATACAGAATTCACAATTTTGGCTGTGATGAAAACAAAAACTAAGACAACAAAACTTACTCCTGATGCACTGGTAGGGATGGGTGAGATACAAAAGTGGTTCTATTATAAAGGAAATTATGTAATAAATACCCTGATGCTTTTTTCAGTATATGTTTGATATCTGCAACTTTTGCTGATGCGGCCATCAGACAAAATTTAAAAGTCAATGTGGCTCCTACGCCCAGATGTTTGCCCACCCCTGATCTAAAGTAATGTGAAACCTGACTTTTACACACAACCGTGAACAATCATCGCATCACGCAACTGCGTTTTTAATTTTTATTTTCTCTGTAAGTCCTCATTCATCTCAGCAATTCAGGCGTCTCCTACGTATGACGTCACGGGGAGAGCGATGTCGGGCTGAGTGGGACGCTGTGGGGCATACTACGTGCTTACGTAACGCGTGCGTGGCGCGAAATCACCAATAGCCACACAATATGGCGTACGGTCATCGGGAGCCTACCTGCAGGAGAGCCATTTGTCAGCGCATCTGGTTTTGAAGACTTCGCGTAGACAAGTGGCGAACGAAGGCCACCTTCAAAGTGTGTGGCGTCAGGATAAATGATGCAGGCATTACAACCTCCAACCTCATCAGGCCGCCCAAAACGCACAAGGGCAGGTCAGGGGAAACTTGCCACAAATGGTCAGCAACAGCACAGTACTTTACACAAACATTTGTGCATGATGGCAGTTGTGTTGTTTCCCACATGACATTGCAGTTTGTGTGATCTAAACTCGATTACGTTTTTGGATATCCGCTTTTAGTAGTGAGTTCAGTACCCTATCAAATAGTTTATGTAACTGTTCAAAGATGCTAAATCAATCGGCAGTGGTTTATCTCCATGTTTCGGTGCCCATTTTTTTGTTGGCAATTAATGATATCAGTTTAGAGTCATTTTATGTGGAACATCCTACTCAAAAATCCCACATTATTCCATTGAATTCCGTTTACATTCAATTCAAAAAGCATTTAATCGAGACTGATCCTGTAATCTGCTGCAATACTGCCCTGTTATTTCTGCAGTTAACGCAATATATTGTAGAATTAAAAGAGCACCCATATTTAGTATTGCCATACACAGCAATGCAATGTGATCTTAACTAGATGAAAAACATCTGATGAGAGAGTATTTATTTCAGTCATGGGAAACTTGACTTGGACTTGGGACAGAAGACTATAGGCCTTACCAGGTATTGCTCCTCAGTGACTTGAGACTTCACTTGGACTTGTAAAATATGACTTGTGAACATCTCTGGTTTCAGCAACTCATCACAAGGAGCAGTGGAGTTGCACAGTTTGTGGTAAAAGTTACTCCTATAAGCATCATGTGAAGAGACACATGATGATACACACTAGAGAAAAATCATTTGGCTGCTCACTTTGTGGGAAAGGCTTCATTCAGAAGGACCACCTGAACTTGCATATGAGAAGCCATACAGGTGAGACACGATGGAATTGCTCATTGATGTCAATGTTGATGTCAGTTTTGATATTCAAAGTATAATCACAGGAGAAAAAACATTTGGCTGCCCACTTTGTGGGAAATGCTTCAGTCAGAAGAGCGGCCTGAACAAGCATATGAGAAGCCATACAGGTGAGACACTATGGAGTTGCTCAATGATGTCAATGTTGTTGTCAGTTTTGATATTCAAAGTATAATCACAGGAGAAAAATTTGGCTGCTCGATTTGTGGGAAATTCTTGAGTCGGAAGGACAGCTTGAAGATCCATATGAGGAGCCACATGGGTGAGACATTACAGAGTTTCAGTGATGTCTGAATACTATTTACACAAACATGTTTGCATTGTCGATTTCTCGCTGTTGTTTCTTGTTTTACCGCTCCTTTGCAATATTCACTGCAATATAACCATGGCTAATTGTGTCACATTTGTATTTAAGCCTCGCCAAATTTCCAGCATGGGAGCCCAAATGTCGATAAGGAAGGGTCAGTGTCAGTTGACACAGAGATCCCAAAGAAGTATGTTCGCGGAAAGGATTCTTCACAGGGATGCCTTAGGAGTTCCAGGAGAGTCCACACAGGTGGGAGGCCTCTTTCATTTCACAACGTGTGGAATATATGGCTGTACATATGTAGATTAGATATGTCCTGAGATGTGTCTGGAGAAAAAGTGTTCTTCAAACCAGGAACCTCAGTACTTGATAGCATTTTTTTTTACAAATTTACATTAATTTCACAAGATGGATGCTCAAGCTTTATTATAATACAAAAGTTTGTCCTCTGCTTTGGTATTCCTCCAGATGGCCACACAGGACAGAAGCAATGGAGCAGGTCAGTTTGTAGTGAGTCCTTTGAGAGCAGAGGACAAAAGGAGAGGCAAAAGAAAATCCATCCGGGAAAGAGGTCGTATAGCTGTTTGCTTTGCGAGGAGAGCTTCACTCATCATACACAGTTGAACCGTCACGTCAAAATCCATACAGGTGCGACACCATGAAGTCTTTACTTGTCATTCCAAATCCCACTGTTTTTGCTCCATTGTGTGGGTAAACAACAGCTTTTCAGTCGTTCATTCATTCATTTGTTAGTTTGTTCAGTCGTTCATTCACTCCAAAGATTTAAAGCAATGCAAGCCAAGTCCTCTCAACGAGGCTGGACTTTGGTTGACATATTTCAAGTGTTTCACATTAATGCGCGTTATGCCACCGTGCTGTTTGCTTTGGAGATGAGGTGACAGCTTACCGACAGTCTTGTGCTCTAGCGTCGAGCTATGATGAGGAGCAGCTTGCCTCTCTGCTTAGACTGAGCCCCCGTCTGGACAACTGCAAGACAGGGCTGTCAGAGATTGAGGCTGTTGGAGATAAAGTTGAGTCCCTACAGGCAGAACCTCCACCCAGTATCTCAGATGAAAGGACAAGAGCACCGGCTGGAGGAAGGGACCTTAACATCCATCCAGGTTTGAATCGACATCCTTCAATTGAAAGCTTCGCTGGTTCCTCCACATTTGTTGCTCCGGACATTCAAGATGACAGAAATGGGACAGTGCAGTCAGATTCTTCTGTATGTAGGAAAATCAGTTCTCAAAGTGGACACCTGAGGTCTCGCATGAGAATCCACTCAGGCGTGAAACCATTCAGTTGTTCAGTTTGTAACTCAGACTAGACGCCTGAAAGTTCACCTGAGAATTCACGTAGGACAGAAAACATTTAGCTACGCAGTTTATCCGAGAAGATTCTTAAACCCTTAATCTCTAAAAAGACATGCAAGCATCCACAAAAGTGAGAGATCAAATGTCCGCCTGATGTGTGAAATGCTTCTCGAATGTTGGAAATTTGAAGATTCACAAGAGACTCCATGTAGACGAATCGTCATGAAGTCTCACACTGTGATTTTTATTCCATGCCCATAAGCCCCCAATTCACATTGCAGTTTTTGCAGCAATTGTATAAGCTAAGAAGGAAACATTCACTCATCTTATTAATTTCCTTAATCCATCATCACGAACATCTTTTGACGGATGTGGGTTTTGGGTTTTAACATCTTGTCCAATTGACCACACAGAAAAGAAGCAATGGACCTGCTCAATTTGTGGTGAATCCTCGACTCAAGAACAAAATCTGAAGAGACAAATGAGGGTGGACACAGGAGAAAAAACATACAGCTGCCCGGTATGCGCTAAAAAATTTTCTCAGCATGGAAACTTGAAGATGCACATGATCACCCACGCAGGTGAGACACTGTGGAGAGAAACATCTAAACTTCAGTCAATACTTTCCAAAATATATAACAGTAAGTCTGACAAAAGTCACCCTAAAGTCTTGATAAAACAATTGTGTCATATGTCAAATCTTGAAACAGTTTTTCTATTATTTTACTTGATTAGGCCGATGTGTCATAAGATTTGGTGAGAAACTTGGCTGTATTTTTCCCATATTCAACACCTTTCGACAAGTGCGACTGACATTGTCAAGTGTGTTTCATGTCATGTGGCCCAGATAACCAGGTGTTCCTGCAAGGCTGGAGCACCACTAAGGGGCAGGACCAGCCAAAGCCCCCAAAGAATGAAGAAGATAAGGAACCACTCGCAATCAATCAGGAACAAGTGTATTTGAATTGTGTCAAAACTGAAGATACTGAACGTACGTGTGAGTCTGCCACTAGATGTGAGGTGTTCACAGTGTAGAGTTTAAATACAGTCACACAACAGGCTTGTGAACTTTGTTAGATTAAGAAACTATTTGATAGGTCAACAGTCTGTTGTCCATTTCCCCAAGGTAATGGTTCGAAATGTGAAATGATGCATCTGTCACACGCAGGCTCTATTTGAGACACCGTGAAGTTACTCCCACCCTTGCACTGTCTTACAGGGGTTGTGCCGACGCCATGCTTCTCTTCAGTCCTCTCAGAACATCATCTGATATCCAAGGAGCAAAAGAACGTTAGGTTCAAACAGGAGCATGAATATGTTCCAGCCCGTGTCAAGACTGAAGTTAAATGTTGTCAAGTTGTCCAGACTGACGCTAAATGTGAGTCCCACCAATGCTGGTCATGAGACAGAACTCACTCAGAGTGAGATCGGAGAGGACAGACAAGGCCTGGGGCTGCATTGACTAACTGTGCTTGGAGAAGGTTCTATTTTCGATAGTGCAAATGACCCAAAAGTACAAAAAAATCTGCAATTACTAAACATGCGAAGACTGGGTCGCACGCCCACATGTATGCTATCGATGGTGATAAATGTCACCTGTGCGTAACTGCTAAGCTTGTGCATGTTTGAGGTCATTTGCATTTGAGAACACGGTTCTCCAAATTCTTCAAACTTCACGCTTGTGCATTCACGCTCTGCTCCTACTATCGCCGCACATAGCAAAGTGATGGGGTGCAGAAAATTCAATCCAATGTGTAAATTACAGTAAATAAACACATAACGACTTCATGCAGTTCCCACTTACTTATTTAAGCAGCCAATCAGGTCAGATCAAGTCTAAGTCAAAAGTGAATGTTAACAACAGCGCCTTGTGTCTACGTGCTGCTGATTAAGAGGTTAGCGTCCCTGTACATTGGGATCGAGGGAGAGATGTTGTGCGTGCGCATGGTTTGATGTGTGCGTAAGTTTACACGTTTCTACGTACAAGTACGTATTGGTAAATGTCACATTGTTTCAGATAGTGTGTACGTGCTATGCAAGTTTGACAAATGAGGCCTCAGGGGTTAACAGAATTTACACACAGGACATTTTTCTCTGTTCCCTATAGATGAGCGGCTTATGATCAAGCCGCCAAAGTTGGACCCCAGTCTGGAACAGGAAGAGCCAGAGTCAGTGCAGATGAATGAGCTGCAGGGATTCTGGATGATTGAGGATGGAGAGCAGCAGTACTGCCTGAGGCGGTGTGACAGGAGCGGAGATGATGAGGCCAAGTTCTCTCAGCTGATGAAGGCAGAGCCTCCAACCAGGCTAGCAGTCGATGAGCACTACAGAGGACGGTGGAACAACGTGGATGATGGTGGTGACAAAGCATCAGACTGTAACTGCAAGGGGAACACACAGCAGGCAGATCAGCACAAATGGATGGAACGTGTGTGTCATTCAAGACGCAGGATGTTCAGTTAGTTACGAAACCTTCTCTACAAATTAGCCTCAAGTGCTACATGAGAATGTGTTTTGAAAATTTTGGGATATTTTTGGCAACATTTTGAGAGAAATGCATGAGGCCATCATAATTGTACAGTATAAACTTACAAGTGTGATTGACATTGTCAAGTGTGTTTCATGTCATGTGGCCTAGATAACCAGGTGTTCCTGCAAGGCTGGAGCACCATTATAGGGCAGGACCAGCCAAAGCCCCTGAAGAATGAAGAAGATAAGGAACCACACGCAATCAATCCGGAACAAGTGTATTTGAATTGTTTCAAAACTGAAGATACTGAACGTACGTGTGAGTCTGCCACTAGATGTTAGGTGTTCACAGTGTAGAGCTGACATACAGTCACACAACAGGCTTGTTTACTTTGTTGGATTTAGAAACTATTTCATAGGTCAACAGTCTGTTGTCGTTTACCCCAAGATAATGTCTTGAAATGTCAAATGATGCAACCGTCACACGCAGGCTCTATTTGAGACACCGTGAAGTTACTTTCCCCCTTGCACTGTTTTACAGGGGTTGTGCCAACGCCATGCATCTCTTCAGTGTCCTCAGAACACCATCTGATATCCAAGGAGCAAAATAAAGTTAGGTTCAAACAGGAGCATGAATATGTTCCGGCCTGTGTCAAGACTGAAGTTAAATGTGAGTCCCACCAATGCTGGTCATGAGACCAGTGAGACAGAGCTCACTTAGAGAGAGATAGGAAAGGACAGACGAGGCCAGCGGTTAACAAAATTCACACACAGAACATTTTTTCTCTGTTCCCTCTAGATGAGCAGCTTATGATCAAGCCACCAAAGTTGGACCTCAGTCTGGACCAGGAAGAACCAGAGTCAGTGCAGATGAATGAGCTGCAGGGATTCTGGATGTTTGAGGATGGAGAGCAGCAGTACTGCCTGAGGCGGTGTGACGGGAGCGGAGATGATGAGGCCGAGCTCTCACAGCTGACCAAGGCAGAGCCTCCAACCAGCCTAGCAGTCGACGAGCGCTGCAGAGGGCAGTGGAACAACGGGGATGATGGTGGTGACGAAGACTATGACCTCAAGGAGAGCAAACAGCAGGCAGGTCGGCACAAACAGATCGAATCTGTGTGTCATTCAAGACGCAGGATGTTCAGTCAGTGACAAACCTTCTCTCTCTCTTTTTTTTTTTTTTTTTTGGAAAGTTTTGGCAACGTCTCGAGAAATGCATGAGACCATCATAGTGAAAATTTTATAAACAGACACCCCCATTTCCAGAGAAGTCTCATGTTTTTCAATTGTATGCAGTTCAAAATGGACAATTTTGGTAAAAACTAACCATTTAATTTATGTCAATAATATTGATAATGTTTAACTTGACCAGCAAAAGGATGAAAATCTTGCCGGTAGTCAGGTCACCACAGGAAAAGTTCATCGTTAATTACACATAAAAAAGTTAAAAAATTAGGTGACCAAGATTTCAGCGGTCTGTCAGTTGTCCCGTTTTCTTGAAGTTGGTTGTAATGTACATTCCTCACATTGTGGACTGCACAGAGAGAGAATGTTATTAACTGCATCATCTACAAGGTAATCGAATGAACGATGAGACAAAACAATTTGTCTCATGTGGGATAAGTTCTGATTTTCTTTTTTCCTATCCTCAGGTGCCCTCTAGTGAATCAGCAGCTTCACTGATCACTCCTGGTTGGCTGATTGGCTTCAGGTGCACAGCCAGCAGCGGCTGTGAGGATCTGAGGGGATCAGACTCCACACGGACGCTCAGTGTGTTGGCAAAACAGAAGAAGAGACGAGCAAAAGTGACACTTACCACGTTTTAATTCCATCATATCATGTTGATGATGACGCACAAGTACAAAAGCAATGATGACTTCACGATTTGTTACAGCTTGGACCCCGTTGGTGTCACA
The DNA here is from genome assembly GCA_900312935.1 of Carapus acus. Lineage (NCBI taxonomy): Eukaryota > Metazoa > Chordata > Actinopteri > Ophidiiformes > Carapidae > Carapus > Carapus acus. Next base: position 32,038 of record OMPJ01016529.1, read on the forward strand.
AAAACAGAGGTTCTGTCAACACGGCCCCGGGGCCGGGGAGTTGACTTAGTGTTCTTATTTTTATTTTTTTAATAAAAATCGTTTTTGATACATTGTTTTCAATATCACCAAGTTCAGCAGAAAAGCAAACAACATGTTCACAAGGTAAGAAACAGTTGAACAACCTTTTTTGTATTTCTCTATTACAATTAACGTTTTTCGGCAAAGGTGCTGACGATCAGGACGCAATGTATACCTCACAACAGCAGGGGGCGCCATTGTAACTACAGGTCTCCTTCCTGCAGCAGTTCTATGCTCACTCATAAGCAACGTAGGAGAGGCCGTAGGAGAGGCAATGTGATATTACAAGCACGTCGGTGATGTAAACTGAACAAATACCCCAACACCATGACAACAAATGTGAGATATTTGCCAGCAAATACCCACTGTAATACAAAATAAAAGTTGATACCATGGGTTCTAATCAAGAGGGGTGGTATGAAATTCTTGTTCCGCATTTTAGCCACAACAGGGTTGAATGCAGAGAAGCAATTCTCTTAAAATATTAAAGTTTAAAAAAGTAATTGTCCATTAATACTGCTGATAAATAGCCATAAAATGTCGAATTTGTGATGGACAGAAAAATGTTGGCTTGATTCCTAAATGTATGTCCTCAGGCAGCTTGTCATCACTGTTTTTCAATGTCGCTTTACTATTTCTTTCCCCAGGCGCTTGACATTTTAATTAGCCGCACGGGTGTGTTGATGCATGGCCGCTCTTGAAGGAGCATTTTCCCTCCTCGGATGCTGAAATATTAAAACTAGTGTTCGTAGAAATGTTGCCACCGAGTGAATACGATAAATATTCTGACGCAAAAGAGAGAAACTTTGGCAAAAGCGCACAGGAGCAAACATGGAGCCAGATGCTTTATCCTAAGCACTAATAAGGGAAGTGAAGCATTTTACATTCAGCATCACAGACAAATCAGCAGTTTGACACACACGTCACCTGCTCACGAGCCGATACACTTGAAGGTAGATTCACCAAGTACATATATTTGACAAGTATATTTACATATATTTTGCATATGGTTATGTACAGACCGTCAAACATGGTTTCACCTTGACGCTCAATCTCCTCGCGAGGCTAAGCACACATTCATTTAGCAGCAATCACCAATGCTTATATCTCGGCATCAGGGCGGCACAACACACCAAAAATGTACGAAAATGCAAATAAAATACAAAACTTGAGACAAAATAGATGACAGTTTCCAATAATCTGCTACCCCTATATGAAGTGGATGAATGGCCATGGTAGCGTTGGCAGGAAAACGTAAAAAAAAAAAAAAGCACTGAGGTATTTCTGGAGGATCCTTTGTATTTTTCACTTGTCAACGCTCCCAACTTGACAGCTTGTTGCAGAGAACACGTGCACATTAACATATATACAAAAATACTAGTGGCTCTTCCATGTAGAAGTCTGTACAAGACAGCAGCTGCACACGTAAACAACCACCGTGACAAGAAGAGGAGGCGGCAGGGGGGTGGAGGAAGCGACAGGGCAAGGAGGAAGAAATGATTGTCAACGATGTTAAATGTTTTGATCGAGTGGGTATCGAATTGAAGGTACTTTGAAGCAAGGCTATTCTCTTGTTTTGGCAGTGTTTGGCATCGTCTTCCTCGGTCCATGCACTCTACAACCATCCCCCTCTGGGTCCACATAACACACGGTAGGGCCATGTCAGCAACCTCGTTCAGTAACTTCCACAAAACTTTCCATTTCAGATCAATTCCGACCTCAAGATCCAAGTTGCTGGTCTCGACTCACACCAGTGTCTCCGGCAGAGTGTCTGCATTGTCTGATGATAGCAGCTGCCAGATCTGCCACCGGTCCCTCTGCCAGTCCTGCCACTCAGGGCTCAGCGGTGACATTTGTGCCTCGGCAGTCGAGGCCGAGTTCATCTGTGCCGCGTTTTGCCTGCTGCCCTGCAGCCCTGGTGAGTGCTGGCGGTGGTGGGCGTGGTAAGGGGGAGGAACTTGTGTTTTGTTGCTGCCAGAGACACCACTGTCACTTCCACTTCCTCGTGGGAGACCCTGCGTGCTGCACGCGGGCCCATCTGATTGGCTGTTGGGGTGTGAGGCATGACCCCGCTGTTTGCCGTGAGGGCTGTTGCACACGCGGGCCACTGGGGGGTGGGCTCTGCACTCGGTGACACCGGGCGCCGTCTGAGTCCGTCGTACCACCGGCTTCTGCCTGCTATCGCCGTGGAGCCCGTCGAGACCTTCCTGAGAGCTGCGGGAGCTTCCCTCCGACATGTTTCCATGGGAACCTGGCAAAGCGAGAATCAACAACAGTGGTGGAATTCATTATTTTTAATGAAACCGTAAAATCTGGCGTCAAGGAGAGCAGACGTGGCCTGACTTTCAGTGTTTGGCTTGATAGCATGAGTTCTCTCGCTGCACATTATGTATTGCTATGTGGGGAAAACAGTGAAATAAATGTGTTGTTTTTGTGATGTGTACCTCACAATAGCAAATTACTCTCTTTGGCTGCACAGGTCCAAATCACTAAACTCCTGTTTTTCTGTCTATCCTGCTACTTAATTACAGTTAAACTGATTCAACTGCTGTTCAAAGTGTGAACAAACATGTCATTAGGAGGAAGGTACATGTAGACCCTCTGGGTATCAGCCCCCAGAGAACAAAGTCCTTCAACATCTCACCAAAGACAATTTCTACTATTCTACAGGTCTGGACTTATTACCAGGAGCTAGCATGTGAGGTGAAGTTGGTTAGTTTCTTGCGGCCAGATTCAAGATACCTTGAACTATTCCTGGTTGTAAGATCTCGATACCAACTAATGCTCACTCCTCATTGCATTTCATGTTTCTTTTTGCTGACCTGTAGGAAGAAGAATAATGCTGACCATTTCCAGCCTCTCACCTGCATACATCTGGTCCTTGAAGGTTGGCTTCAACGTTGAGTGCCACGTGCCCCAGATGTTGGCATGCTCCTCTGATATGGCGTCTAACATGGGGGTACAGAAAGACCACATTACCCCAACAGTGTGAATTGGAGTCCTCTCCAATGCAGTCCTGACTCTTTCCAAGCTCACCTTTGGACGAGCAGTTGTCAGCGCCATGGTCCCTGCTCCAGCCGGACACTTGTCCTACCACGCCATACTGCTCGGGGACGGAGAAGTGCTGCTCGCTTTCGGGGCTCCCTGGTTCTCCCCTTCGCTCACTCAGCACTGGGGAGTTGTTGTCGTATGGGGACACCTCACCACTGGAAACCTTGTTGGAGTCACTGGAGGAGCGCCGCTCACTCAAGCTGAAGGGCTCCTCTGGCTGCAGGAGGTCTTCGGGAGTCCTAGATGGGCATTGTGAGTAAAACCCAAGATGAGAGACGTTGTGTAGTGTGTCGTGGAGACGGGGCAGAGACTGCAAGGACGTCTCAGACTCACTGCGATGCTTTACGCCTCAGTAAGTAGTCCACCACGTCTGGGTCGGTTTCCAGAAGACTCATCAAAACCTCATTCTGCAGATCAGGAGGGACCTAGTGATCGTGGCAGACGTTTTGAGGTGAATACACTTTAAATTTCATCCCAAGGTGAGATTCCAGGAGCAGCACCATATCCCAAAACTATCATTTGGTGGTAAGTTGGACGATTAATTGATGGATTGGTTGGTTGCTTGACATGGTGACATGGTGTTGGTGTGTAGGATGGTTTAACAGTTGTGTTTTCCCGATGTTCAAACCAAAGTTCTTTGATCAACCCTTACGATCCAGAAAGTTGTGAAACAACACAAAAATGTTCCAGCAACCATCCACAGAACTCCAGCTGCTTCCAAATCTGTACCTTCATTAGATCTGTACCGCACAGTCAATCGGATCCAGACCTCCGCACGTGAAATTTAGTTTTACGGCAAGAATGTCAGCCCGGGGCAGCAGCAGCAGCGTCGGCAGCATGTTCCTAAACTTCCCAGTGTAAGGTTTCAGACCTGGGGTGACCTGGTCGGCGTCACAGCAAATCCCCAAGAACAAAGACGGGAACAAAACAGCGGAGGAGGCGGTAATCTGCAAGGAAGCGTGACCTTCTCAGAAGCATCTACCGTCACAACGATTTCACGCTGGAGTTCTGCGCTTTAGTCTGGAGGACAGGGAGGGAGGGCGGCGGTCGGTAATCGACGGTGACAGCGATGACCTCCATGCTAACATTCAACTTTCTGCTCCGGTTAGCTGCGGGCTGGTTGGTCCCACCGGAGCAGCGTCGAAGTGTTCCTCACGAGGTGGGACTCAGCTGGGCCCGGAAACATCTGAGCTCATCGCTTGCTAAGTTTGCTGCGCTTCCTCTCTGGCTGGGTCTGGTCTGTCTGTCTGCGCTGACACTTCCTCTCTTGTGCTCTCAGTTCCTCTTGACCTCATCTTCTTCACCATCAGGCTGGAGATGTTTGTGGGACTCAAAGACATTCAGCATCTTCTCCGACGGTTATTGGCCTCATCTCAGACCTCAGACCTCAGCATCTGTCAGATATTTACTGGTTCTCTAACCTACAGCAACCTCTGAGTGTCTTCTGTAAACATCTGGGATCTTGTAAACATCTTGCCAGGGCGCTGAGCTTATGGAATAGCATCAAAGAACCAACGAGCCAAGGAACCACAAAACCTCGCCCCTCTGGCTCCCCCAACTCACCATGAAGAGGGTGTGGCATCTGGCGATCATCCGCTGCAGCACTGCGATGACAGCAGCGCTCTCCTCTGCTCGCGCCGAGCTCTGCACGCTGAACTCCTTGTCGGAACTCTTCTGCTTGTGGAGGATGTTTGGACCAAAGATGGTGGCCAGGTTGAGGGACGTCATCTTGTTCCCTGTCACCTGAGAGAAACAGAGTCAGAGAGGTGGACTGAGGGAGGTAGCAAGGCTATTATGCAACGTTTGTGCAGTTTGTTCAGGCACCCAAGGAAACTCCAGACCTCTCTCCAGATGTTTTCACATCTCTATCGCTTCCTCCTTCTCCTCCTCCTCCTCCTCTCTCACCCCTCTCTTACAGGCTTCCAGGACTGCCACGTGTAAACTCAGCACTTGTCCTCCATCACATTTTACCACCGGCTGTGTTCACTCTCCCTCTCCTTCCCCTCTCTTCATCTCTCTCTCTCTGTCTCTCTCTCTCTCTCTTTCTCTCTTTCACTCTGCTCTAGCCTCAGCAGAGCGTCAACCTCGGCTCAGGTTCGAGCCGCTGGGCTTCAAGGCGCCCGTCTCACACGCTGGCCAAACGAAGTTGTGAAGGCAGATGGTCACATCTCTACTTTCTCACACACACCCACACACCAAACTATGTCCAACTGCAAACCACACACACACACACACACACACACATACACACACACACACACACTCATCATAGCACATATTCTTGCATCCCATTGGGAGGGACATGAGGACACTGATGATTATGTCATGCATGTTTTGCCGCAATCCAACAAAGCTCAAGGCTCAGCCTGTCATGTGTTGACAACATGTCAGTCAGCCAGGGACACTTTGGAAAGTCGATTCGCTCTCAGTAGCAACAATGGCAGAGCAGCCTGTGTGTGTGTGTGTGTGTGTGTGTGTGTGTGTGTGTGTGTGTGTGTGAGAGATTGTCCCCATACACACTGCATTCTTGACTTTTGGCTCTTTCATTTGCGTAGTTAGTGATGTCAACACAGCTAGAACCCTGTTTCCATGGCAACTGCAGTCTTCCATCAAGTGCCACTGTTGATGTGTGTTACAGCAGCGGTCCCCAACCCCCGGGCCACGAACTGGTACCGGTTCGTAAGTCAGATGGTGCCAGGCCGCACAGAGAGAATACATAAAATACAGTATTTCCATTTTACTTGTTATCTTCCTCTGAATTCAGTTTAATTTTGTAAAGTCAGCGAATTTTCTCTGTCACATCTCACTATGTATGTCTCACTCTTGATGCTTGTTAGGGTGCTTGCTTCGGTCACGTGATTCCTTTTGTCAACCTCTGGTTCCGAACCGTGGTACAGGACCGCTGAATGCGCTAGCTTGCCAAGTTAGCACATTTAGCATTAACAAGCTGCGTGGGAAATTCCACACACACATAGAAGTCTCATTGGAGACAGAGTTCTTCTCGAGCCTGCAAACAGACTCTATTTCTGTGCACACATTTCACACTAACACACACTCTGGCTCACTCCAGTGTCTCCGCCTGTCCCCCTGCTAGGTGCCACTCACTGACCTCCTGTCCGTCTTTGTCCTGCTGGTCGTGTGCATGGTCGGCCACATTGGACAGGAACTCCAGGAGGCGGTGAAGCGTGTCGCTGTTGCATGCTGGGAGCAGGTAGATGAGGAGCTGAGTCACGCTGTGCTGCTCGTCGGAGTCCAACACTGTGACGACGACGCAGAAAAAAAAAAACAAGGCTCAGGGCGAGAGGGGGAGAGAGGGGGAAGAGGAGGAGGAGGACGCTTACGGGTGGTGTTGATGAAGGCGGTGTAGAGCTCCTTGGTGAGCAGGGGGTCGAGCATGTCCCTCAGGAACTCCTTGAGCAGCGCAGCCACGTCGTGGACGCTGTGCTCCTCGTCCAGCTGGACATCCACGCCGCGGTCAAACTCTTCGCGTAGCTGAGGTTGGGGAGATCGAGAGGAGGAGAGGGTTTCACAGTGGGCACACACAGACACACACACACGCACAAACACTCACACCCTACCTTCCCTCTTAAACCAGTTCTGCCAGCCTCAATCTAATCAACGATCTGACTCCAGGATGACGACTGTCGGGTTATCTACACCGCTTTATGAAGCTCATAAAATTCCGATGTCAAGCACGACTGGATGACGGGTGAACATTGACGTCAGCTTGTGCCAAATGCGGGAAGTTGGGAGCTCAAAAGTCGACGATTTTAATCTGTGGCACGACCCGTTTAGTATGCAGTTTACGGGCGTTATAAACAACAAGGGTTCGGAAATGTAACTAATGTGTGACCAGCTGGGAGCCATTCATATGTTCATGCCATGAAAATGTTTACTTTAGACAAGACTTATCATTTTGTGAATAATGAACATAACGACCAGACTATCTGTCATCGGAGGCGCCGTTTCGTTATTGTTAGCCGTGTGTGTCGGCGTGACGTCGCCCTTCTGGATGAAGTTGAACTTGATTTACCTCAACTACCGTGTGAAAATAAACTGGAAGGTTTCTCCGAGACGCCAAGCGGCTCCGCAGTCAAGGATGTGCACATGTGTAAACACCGCAGCAGGTAACATAAATCATGATCCACGCTCCAACAGACACACACACACACACATTTCTGTCACTGCGTCTCACCACCCTCAGTCGAACACGCACGCACATTTCTCATCTGTGACTCACACCCTCATATTTTCAGATATGTTTCCTTGTTGACAGATGGGCGCCAAATGTGTTCGCCACACGTCCAACTTAACCGCAATGAGGGCTCGTCTAGTAACGTCGATTTCCTGAGTCAATTCTCGGCCGTTTTTCTTGATACACTCCTGCCCTGAGAGTATTAAAGGGGCAAATTGTTGGAGAGGCAGAGCGTTGGCAGCACTTACCTGTCTAACTCGCTTCTTGGAGCTCCCAACTCTGAAGATCCCCACCGTCTGCAGACCTGCAGAGTTATGAGATCAGAAATGTCAACGATGCAGAGTCGACAATGCAATTCAACTCAATTCAATTTCACTTGTACAGCTCCAAATCATAACAGAAGTTATCTCAACACGCTTCCAAAGATGGAGCAGGTAGTGCTCCTCAACATGTAAACACTCAAATTCTTTACGTAAGATGAACACACAGACCCAACATATCCCCCACTAGCAAAAGTGGTGAGGAAAAGATTACCTCTAAAGGGAATTATTAGACAATTATCGATTGCTTAGATTTTCCCGAGCTTGCACGTGTGTGTGTGTGTCCTCACCGTATTTCTCGATGTGCTGACAGCAGCTGTCCACCACACGTGGCACCTGGCGATAAATGGGGTTGAGGCTCAGCCGCTTGTCCCGATGCTTCTCCTTTTTATTCGGCGCCTCAGTTGGCAAAGAGAGCTGAAGCGCCTCCAGCAGGCGGGACTGGTTGTCGTCCAGGTCGGTGATGGAGTCCACCGACATGCCGCCCTGCAAAAACACACAAGCGCGGTCACGAAACTCGAACGCGCCGCTGGTGGCTGGAGTGAGTGCTGGGTAACCATGGCGACAAGTTCACGAGCCCCACCCTGCGGCGCGCCCGCGGTGCCGCCTCTGGCGTGTTGGGCGACGTGGATTCGTTGGCTGTCTCAGACGTGGAGCTGAGCGAGGAGTTGCTGCTGGACAGCTCCTTGTTGGACGGACGCTTGGTGGCAAACTGCAGGGGGGGATGGAGGGGAAGCATTAGGACGAGCAGGGGGACGAACACACCGACCGATGGACAGAAGGGCGGATGCGCGGACCGACCTGCAGGATGGAGGACACAAGGTCAGAGGAGTCCTTGTGCTCCTCGCGTAGCGGGGGGTCCTGACGGAAGCTGTCCTGACGCTGCCGGTGCGTTCGGTCGTTGGCGATGACCTGGGACAGCGGGATGCTGAAGGCCTGAGGGATCCACTCTAAGCGAGAGAAGGAGAGACAGAGTGAGAGACAGCAAGAGAGAGAGAGAGAGAAGGTCCATCTAAAAATAAGTGCTGACGTGATGCCGCTCAAAACAGGCACGGCATAAACACACGTTTCTCCTCTGCAAATTACAGAATCCCAGAGCCGTTTTCCACATCGGTGGCGTCAGAGAATCGCGGCCTTTGATTGTAACCATACACGAGCTGCGAGCGCAGACGGAGCGCCGGCATTCTGCGCTGCTAGAGGGACCGATCACGTGCTGCGGTGGCAGCCGATCAAAGTCTTTTGCTGGATTTTTTTTTTTTTACGGGGATGATTTGAGTTTCCTCGGGGCCTGAGTCAACGCAGGCCGGCGGCTTTAATCAGCAGACGCCTGCTCGCTCGCTCTCTCGCCGCCTGGCTCCAGATCTATAAAAGAAAAAAAAAAAAAAACATTCTGCTGCTTTCTTGTGCGGTAAAAACCACATTTGGTCCGATTTGCCCGCGCTATCGCTCACGCTGAGAGGAGACGGGCTGCTTTGGGAGCGCAACCCTGCAGATCCACGTGGCCGCGTGGAATCTGGGCTAATTTGCCGCCATTTTTGAGGCGCTAACTGGAGCGTGGGGTTCACGCCAGAGAGCAGCGTGGCCGTAAGAGGCCAAAAAATGAGAAAAACAGCCCAGCTGCCGCACGGCCGTGAGAGGGTGTGAGTGTGTGTGTGTGTGTGTGTGTGTGTGTGTGTGTGTGTGTGAGAGTAGGTGAAAGGGAGAACCAAATGCATTTTACATTCCACTCGTGAGTTGTGGTGTGTGAACGACATGACGGCGAACTCATGACACAACGAAATTCACCTTACAAAATCACAATGCAGGCTAGCTTTATGTAACATCACACACACACACACACACTCACACACACACACGCTTACTCAATATATGTGTCGACTACCGTTTAACGAATTAGCATGAATCAAGTCTGAGACTT
>OMPJ01016532.1:0-15597 GCA_900312935.1 Carapus acus
TTCCCTGCTCCCTAAGAAAGTTGCCGAGACAAACGCGGATGCCAGAATGTTTAATGGAGCTGCTAAACTTTTCACGAGACAACGTAATTGGGGGTAGCGGGCGTAAAGAGAAATGTGAGGAAAGCCTTTGGAAACACCTAAATGGATCGCGGGAGAGCTTTCAGCGCGCACAAACAAAAGCCGACCACACAACTCTGACACCACATAAAACGTCTTCACACCAAGCAGGCAATCCATCTTCACCTCTGTTTAAGTGCTGGTACTGATGCTAATGGTGGCATCTTTGCGTGTGTGTGTGTGTGTGCTGGTTGAGGCAAAGGATTGTGGGAGATGTTGCTGCGCCCCCAGATCACACACATTTGTCCCACTTGCCTAGGTTTTTTTTTTTTTAAGCGCAAAAGCAGCTTTTTATCTCTGCTGCTGACGCGCAATAATGCTGGCGGGTGTGTAACCCGCCGAAAGTTAAAACGTGGGGGTGGAGCTCCGCCTGGGAGTAGATGGGGGAAATCCCTTTTTTGATGCCAAGCCCCGACGCTGCCACCAACGCAGCCCGGCGACGGGACCGCGTAAAACCGTCGGGAAGGGGAGCTCGTTGCCAGGCAACAGATGGTTGCTGGTTTGGTCCTGGGTGCCCCGCGTGGATCTTTCTTTACTGCCCCTCTGGATTAGGAGAGGGAAGAAAGTAAAAAAAAAAAAAACAAAACAAAAAAAAAAGCTAAACCGTGAACACGCCTCTTTATATTCCCATTACAGCCCTGAAAACTAAGTCGTGAACTCGCCTCTTTTATATTCCCGTACAGAGCAACACAGTCAACGCACCACTTTTTCCTTTTTATCGCCCGAGACAATCTGCAAGCGAGACGATCTTCAGCATTTTGTGCTTCGTTTCCTCCATCACTCTCCTCCAGGTCCTTCTTGCACTGAGGCTCACACAGACACACACACACGCACACACACACGCACACGCACGCACAGGCATACACATACACATACACGGGAAAGTCGACAGGGGATAAAATGGGAAAGTGAGGAAGGAAATGTCACAGCAGGTGTGGGCAAACTCGACACAGGGCTGAAACACATCCTGTCATACTTGTGACTGCTGCCCTCCTCCTCCTCCTCCTCCCCTTGTTTTTTATTTCACCCCCATCTTCCACTCACCCCTTCCTCCTCCTCCTCCTCCCCCCTCTGGAACGTCCTCCTCCCTCTCTATTCCTCTCCAGATCGTTGAACTCTGATCCAGCATCGCTTCACCCTCTTGATATTCAGCCCCGTCCTTCGCTTGTCTATCAGCTGAGGCTCCCTGACGCAAACTGGTTGTGGCGTCTCCCTCATCGCCAGCGACACCAAATATTAGCAGATCGGCCTGCACGGCGCCGGTCAAGCGGTGCTACTCCTCCCACCATCACCACCAAGCCGACACTCGGCAGAGGCTGCAGAATCTGTAATCGGAATCTATAATCCAATGCAGCTCAGAGTGAGAAGGGGGGCCAGATAGGCCACGTGTGGGATTCCCGGAATCGGACTACGAAATACTTCATCGATCTCGGGGGATCGGAGGGAATTAATATTACCGATCCTCCTGAAAACAGAAAATAAGGAAATACATACATAGGTCAATAAATATAGAAACAGACAGGGGAGGCAGACCAATCATGCATGTGCTCCACTCATCAGAAATGTATTACATCTAAAATAATCATCTTAATAAACAATAAATAGACAGACCACTTATTGTAATACCCACAAATACACACAAAGCTTTCTACACAAACACACAGCTCCCTACCACTTTCACTTATTAAATCAGGATTTGAAATATCTGTCGGACTTAAAGGCTTGAAGGCTCTGCTGCACCCACCGCCTCCGTTGTTAGTGTCAAAATATAGGCCGAAGAGTTGCCTTTGCAGCAGCGAAGCGGAGGGTGCCACCTGTGGTGTCGGCGGCTTAATGTGCCGTGCTTAGCAAGCGAAAAGGAGGCAGCATTACATCAGCGGAACCGCGGCAGAAGGGGCGAAGCAGCACATTTTTTTTGCACCCGCCGTCGAGGAGAGCAAAGTCTGCAAAGTAAAAGCATCACGGCGACATGCAGGCTTGGTGTTCAGACAAGTTTCGCCACACCTGGCCGTGAAAATAATGGTAAACCCAACGAGCCTGATTGAGCGTCCACCTCAAGACAAAACGTAGTAAATGAGTTATGGATTATTACCTCCGTGAGGCAGATCCTCTCTGTGTTTGTGCTGCAGATGGTGATAAATAATCACGTGTGTTTAATCCCAACAACTTTGACCTGCCTTTCTCTTCGGTTTCATCCTTTCCGTGCATATTTTAGAGACTCGCCTTGCCTTGTCATTCACGAGAGCTCCAGGCCTGGCCAAAAATGTTCTGGAGCCTCTTGAGACTTTGTTTATCGCTACTGCGGTAAATGTGGTTAAAAGTCAAATCTGGATCTATACTCTGATGTGGGTCATCATCAGCCCGACGGCAATAAGACTGAGCGCCTACATAAAACCAAGTAATTCAAATAAGGCCATACCACACTCACACACACACACACACAGTACATACATGTGTACATACGTACATACTGCGAATCCCTGTATACACACCATGGGTTGCACTGATGCGCAGGCGTGCACACATTCTCATAACATCCTCACTGCCTGCCTGCTGCGTTCAGCCTCTGCACCGCTCACTGTCTATGATTAAGTGTCCCGAAGTCCCCACGCTTGTATTGTGCGACGGTGCTGTAGGACGGCGACCTCAGATGATTAAAACACCTGATCCGATGGCGTGTCGGCTTGACAAATGGACAGCGCTGTTGCGGATAAGCCGTCACTGGCCTCCCCCCTGGTTTAATAAATACAAATTAGCAGCCGCTGCTTCATCCTTGTCCTCCAACAACAACACTTCGTCAGGCTCCGGCGTCGGCTAAAATTGTGATTAACATAAGCGATGCAGCAGGAGACAGATGAGATGCCTGTTTATTTCATTCTCCAGGTTAATCCACGAGTGAAGGCCTGGAATATTCACTTCTCCCCACACACACACACACACACACACACACACCTCCGGTTTCAGTTGAAAGGTTTATGTTGTTCTCAAGGCAAACATCCTTTCCAAACAGCATCGAATTCCCATGAAATCAGCCATGTCACGAATTCCAGAGTTTAAAAAGCCAAAGCAAAAGTCAAATTCATATCCGTATCAATCCCGGCGAGAGAGCGCGAGACAGCGAGCGAGGGAACACCTGGATTAAATCGAATCAAACTGTCCTAACCTTCCCCCTGGAGTTCTAATGATAAACTCCTCTTAAAGGTGGCCAACAGTATTTGCAGAAATGTAATCACACCTCCGTATTTGCAACGTAGCCTGGAGGACCCGTGTAATCATACGCACAATGAATCATTCCACCGACTGTGGCATCTGAATACTAAAACCTCCCCATCAGCATCGCCGGCCCGAGGAATCGACCCACGCTCCTGTTTCAGAGGCGAGGTGGGGAGGACTCGCACCAAAGCTCAAACCCCTGCCAAGCAAAATGACTGAGGTAGAACCCACGAGGGAGAGAAAGCATCTATGCGGTTACATACGCAAGCACGAGGCAGATAATTGATACAGTCGTCCTGTTAAGTGGCAACTACCCCGTCTTCTGAGCCGTGAAAGGACAGAACGGAGCAGCTGCAGCGAGGATGACAAAAGAGCTCCTTCCTCCCTCTCTAAGCCGAAGCATGTGATGTCAAAACTTCACAGCGCCCACGGAGCTTGCAAAAAGACATTTTACAGAGCGGCTTAATTCCAAAGTGTCTCTAGATCTCCATGCCTGTGCGCTCAGGCTCACGGGGAAACATTATTAGTGGCGCTAACTGAAGCAAAGCGTCGCTCCTCGGGCAGTGCAAGCACCTCAGCACATCTTTGGCCGGATCCCTCGGTACCTTGCACTCCACCGCGGACGACGTCCCAACCACGTGTGCTCACACCTCCACCGACGCCTGTGGTCCACCTACACCAACAGCTCCCAATGGGTTGTCTTCTTTCCCTTCTGCCTCTTCACAATATCCTGTCCGTGGGCTGGCTTGGGGCTACAAAGCTAGAGGAGACTAATGTTTGATGTCTGAGCTGAGGACGGAGAACAACACTCTGTCTCTGTCCCTGCTAGCGTAGCTATGCGGAGATACCTGGGTGTTCCTACAAATCATAAACAAACACACTCAGAGTGAAGGATGGACTGGTGGACAGTTGGGTCGGGTAAGGAACTACCATAAGGTCTCCTTACCTTAGGGGTAAGGAGACGACCCATCTTCTTACCCCTAAGCGTGAGGCAGACTCGGGCAAATGGACAGACTAAGAGACAGGGGGAACATTTCACCTGGAGATGCACTGCTGGCAACAGAAGGAACCACTAAAAGATGATATTTACAGATGAAAAGTGTGGAAGTGTCACGTCACATTAGGGCGAAGCACCTACTTGTGGTAGCGATCCAAGCAGTGTGTCCTTCTCCGAAAGTCAGGAAAGGGGAGGAAGACGGACAAAAAAATCGCAGCATTGATCTTCGCTCCCCAAGGCCTGAACAGTAAACTCAGGAGTCATCAGTGATTCTGTGCCGCACGCGCACACACAAAGACTCAGACACACACATGTGCATGTGCATGGCGCAGGAAAGCGGCGGCATTATCTGTCATTAGGCCGGGATTAAAGTCATTTGGTGTTCTCCAGATTATCTGTCATTATGATCACAGCACAAGATCTACCGGCGCTAAACCTGCTCAGAGTGCGGCAGCGATTAAAGAAGGTGGAAAGAGGGCGAGGAAAGGAGCGACGCGGACGATGATGAAGAGTGAGGAGAGCGGGCGGGCGCAGTCCTCCTCCATTTCCGCGTCTACCGTCGGCAGCCTGATGGATGATTAACGAGACAAAAAGGCGTCGGAGCCTGAGCTGGAAACCAGAGCGGGATTGGCTGCTGCTAATTTGAGGCGGCCACACCTCCACCCAGACTCCATTTCCTCTTTTTCCCACTTTCCCCCGTGCCTGTCGAGATCTTTCAGCTTGATTTCGGCGCGCGTTCTGGATCGACCTCGCCTCGCCACCCTACAGCTGGGCTGCTGATCGGCCCACCTGGCCAAAAAAATCCTGCCTGGGGCTGAAAGCGGCCATCTTGACAAATGATAACGCTGATTGAAAACTCTAACACTGCCATTTTATTCACTCTACTTCCAACACACGGGGCCGAAGCAACGCTGACAGTGACGTTTGTCACTTTACGTTGGCCTTTATTGTTTCACCATCAATACACCGCCCACAAGCCAGCCGCAATTGCCGCTTGGCGAGGGAATGGACCAACAATAAGCTCCAATCGCTTCTACTCAGCCTCAACTTACAAGCGTAATTGTCAGCGGAATATCTCAGGGTGGATCAGCCATCGACATCCCCCACAATCGCATTCAGATTTGCGCCCCGTCCCCCTAGCGGGCCGAAATGAATGGATTACAGTGGCCATCGCCAAGAGGGATTGGACTGTGGCGAGCACGCCACACGGCTGCTGAGTTACTGCGAGTGATAAAACAGAAGCATCAAACCTCCCGGGGCTCATTTTAAATCCTTTATTTCACTCTGATAAACAGCTCCGGCAGACCTTGCCCGCGGCGCTGGCAGAGCACAAAACGCAGGGCAGCAGAGGAGTCAGAGCGGGCGATTATTAAGTGAGTGATGCAGTATCATCGGAGGGATAAACAGCTGGGGGGTGGAGGGGGGGTGCCTTATTGGTGCGAGCGAGACTTCAGATTCCGTCTTATCTATCGGAGAGCCTTCAGGTTCCTTCGTGTTCCCTCTGGGCGCCCGCACCCGTTTTCATTAAAGGCGACGCCCTTTGTTTCTCCATCGGAGTCCCCCTGGGCCTGAATTGGTCTGTGCCCAGTAGTTGTTATCTAGCAATACAAATTAGATATACAGCACCCATATCTGTCTCTCTCTCTCTCTCTCTCTGTAGCGCGTGCACGCTCTCTCCCCCTCTTTTTCTTCTTCTTTTTTTTCCTTTTTTTTATCTTTCCCTCCGCATCATCCATCTGTTCTGCCTCCCCGGTTTGATCCTCCAGAGTTAATTTGTTTCTCGGTAATATGGCAACACGCTCGGCTCGTCACAGATATCGCCATTTCTCTCCTCGCACGCCTGGTGTCTCGCCCCTTATCGTATCGATCCGCGCTGAAAGCCACCGTGTCAGTCACGGCGTCGACTCTAGCCTCCCGCCAAATGGAGATTTTTTTTTTTTCTTTTTAATCCTCACCGAAGCAGATGAGGAAATACTATAAATGTATGTAAGTGGAACAGCGTTCACATTGCACCTTGGTGCGTGATGGTCTCTCAGTCACGGGCTGGTCTGCACCGGCTCAGCCGCTTTGACACGTTATTTCGCACATTTTAACGATGGCACGCTACCGCATCGCTTCATCACCGTTGAGATTTCATCCCATTCAATAGACCTCGCTTCGACGCCAGGCCTCTTCACCGTTGGATCACCGTTCGGGAGTCTTGCAGTAGAAATACACACCGAGGACTTTAGATGGACGTCCCACCGCGTTATGAGACATCGCTATTAATCTGCTAACCCCGCATCATGATGTAGTGCTGTTACACACACACACACATACATACACGGGAGGTTGGGGAGCAGGAGGGGGAGGGGTGGGGTGTGTGTGGGGCAGATGCTGCTCTCTCACTTCAGGCAGTAACATCTCCATCATCTTTATTAAAACCGCTTACATAAACGTCCACCTCGTGTCCCGCCCCTGTTGCTCGGGGAAACAACCCGCAGGCCCGGCCACTTCATTAGCCACCTCACTAGCACCGTCATGCACAAGGGTACGGGAATGAAGTCGGAACACACACTCGTATAAACACACAACTAACTACATTTTCTTCCTAAGGAGTCTGGATCAGTGACGTGCGGTCAGGCGAGGCAGGGGAGGCTGTGCCTCACCTGGCATCATAGAAGGAAAATAATGGTAAATTAGAAAATTAATTCAGTGGATATATTTACCCTGTGAATTGCTATATGAAGTTATTTTTCAACATAACCCATTAACTGCTGCCAATCAAATGGAAAATAAGATACTCTGGAGGGTTCATTTGTTTGTAAATCTAGCTGTGATGAAGTCCTCACCACAAATCACTGGTGCGGATAGAGGTTGAATCTCTACATCTAGACTTGGTTGGTTTTGAAGATATTTTGCCCCAAGTTGCATCCTCCCTTCTGGCAAACTGGAGAAGCCTCTTTGGACGAGGAGCGGAACATCTTCAGCTCTTGGCTGAGGAGCAAGGTGCAAAATCCCAACCCACAACCAGCTTCTCCAGCGCAGCCTCTACTTAGACACCACCTCTAGAGTGACTCGGGACTTTCAGACTTGGGTCTACTGAGTCGTGAAATTAGCGTATTGTATGTGTGCCTCAAACTTCAGAACATGCGTCATGTGACTCTGTTTTACACGGTACGAGTACAGCCCACAAGACATGCCCTTACTCTGACTAAAACCAAGAAACGTGAAAAGTCTGTTGCTGTTTCTACAAGGAATAGATCTCGCTATCACTGACTGGATGGCCAGGACTCTGCCGTCTCAGCAGTTTTCTCTCAGCAGCTCCTGCCTCCCTGATGTCATTGCTCCTGGACCTGATCTGATTTTTGAACCCCCCTTCGGCCGCCTCCTTTCAAAACAAAAGGACAGCAGCTCCATCTCAGGTTCCCCCCCGTGCACTTCAGCCCGTCCATTAGCCGACAAAGAAGAGGAGCAGGAGACCGATATCAATGACACAACACGGCCCGAAGAAGCATCCTTGACGAAACCACGCCTCAGTGCTGGGACTGGAACCGTCAACCTCCCACTCACTGACATCTTCATCTCCGGCTGCCACATTAACTACTAACATTAAACCTGTAGTTTTGTTAGACGTGGTGACACTCAGCGGGTCACAGCTGAGCGCAGCTGAGACACGACAAAAATAACTTGCGTACACTTGACAAGTGTGTGGGAGGCAGCTCGCTACCTTTCCCGCTCTGTGACACACACACACACGCCTGCACGCGCACATACACAGATGTCTCAGATGCAAAGCAAATGCCGTCAATTGTTTCTTCCTCAGCTTCAGAAGGAGGCAGCGTGGAGTCTCTCTGCTGACTGACAAGTTGAGGACTCAATTTAGAGCGAAAAAATTTCTGACGGGAAAATTCCCTGGCGTCCCCCATTGCCGTTAGATCGTGTCGGTCCGACGCTTTGTTCCAAATTGCTTCCCCGGGCCATGTTTTTTATCTCAAGCCACCGTTTGCGATCCCACTTTAGCGAGCAGGGTTCCAAAACAACCGGTGCAAATGGAATCCCATGCTATTTGGAGTGAAAGGCTCTCGGGGACGGCTGGAAATATTGCTGGGGCGCTGCAAATACAGGTGTTTGTTCCTTATGGCACTTGGTGAAAAGCTCCCCACATTGCTTAAAGAGTCCACACAGTCAGAGAGGTTTTCGTGTTAGGAGCCCAGCTGCGTGACTTCCGCCGCTGTGGCCCCAGAAACATTGCAGATGATTGAGTGATTGAGTGTGACCAGCTCTGACTGACAGGACTCAACTTTCCCCGTTCCAGTAAATGCTACTTTTCAAATTCTCACCCACACACGCGCGCAGACACGCATGGGCGCAGACACGCAAGCACTCACACACACACTCATACAGACAAACAAACACAAAGTTCTGTGTCAAACTGTATGTACCGGGCATACATGCACAGATAAGGTATATACATGCACATACATACTGCACTGCATACACACTCAAATACTACAGTAAATATACACATACGCTTGCACACACAGTACTGTGCCACGCTGCACATATACATGCATAGATACAGTAGTGCGTACATACACATACATAGTGTATATACACACACACACACACACTGAGTGTATATACACACACACAGTACTGTGTTTAACTGTATGTATACATGCAGATGCAGCAAAGGGGGTCCCTGACTTAAGTCGCAGTTCCGTTCCTACAACGCCAGGGAAATCGAATTCTGACAGAAGTCAGAGCTCACTGTTTTGAATTAAAACAAGCATACAGCTAATGGTGGTTGCACCTTCATCTCTTTCTGAAGGTTTCATTATGTCCTCTTTGGTTTAGTAAGCAGTCAGTGGAGGTGACGCTGTCTTTCTCGGCCACCGACGCTCCTGACGTATGACAGGTATCTACAGTCATTTAGCAGACATTTAGACGTCTTATTTTTTCATGCATGGTGTTTTTTTCATATTGATTTGCAGCTAAATTGTCTCTTTATTATCATTTAAGTATTATCTCTCTCTCTTCAATAATTTTTCCAGTTAAATCTTAATATATCTAACACCGACGCCAGCCACTTAACCACGAAGACAACGTGGGTCGGGGACGACGTTACCTGACGACTCCCTGTATATATATAAGCATACATACTGTATCTACACACGCATACAGAGTGACTGTATATGGACACTCCCTCGTACACACGCAAAGTACTTCAAAGTAACCTTCCTTCAGATAAAAATCTTCACAATGATACATGTGGACTTGAAAGAGGAGAGATTAACGCATCCTGTCATATCTCAGTCATTGTTTTGTCGTAAGATAACATTAAGATGGAGCTACCTGTGGCAGATATGGTGCTTTGGGGCAACATGTCTCAGTCTTCATGGGGTAAGTTGTCACATGTCACAAAACAGAAAAACTGCTATCCTCACTGATATACCTGGGAAGGAGGCACTTTAAGCTGAGAGGAAGGCACAAAGGCAAAAAAGGCTATTCAAAAGAAAACAAAAAACAACTCAAGATCAGGAGAGAGACTCTTCTCCTCATCGAAGGAGAAGAGTTCCTGTGCCTGGTCTGTGTAAAGCCATTTGGAAACAGCCAGCCAGGAGAATCCAGGATGCAGTGCATGATGTGCAAAGGGTGGGCCAACCAACAATGTACCCCTGGCAAATCAGCCTATGTGTGCCTGAACAGTGATTCGGGTGAAAAGTCTGACAGGCAAGGAAATTTGTTTGTCAGCCTTTGTTTGAGTGTATATTAGTGGATCTTCAAGTTCTTGTCAGAAATTTTGACCATATTTCGGGGCTGATTTTAGTTTCATCATAAACCAATACCCTCTTTTTTGTAGTTCAGTAGAATATGTTATTTTAAGAAAAGCGAACAGGTATTCGAGGCTGAGAGCTGAAGATAACAGCAGCGCCTGTGGACTTCAGTCCAGTGCTTTTTGCATCCTGCCATTTTCCATGTCAAATTGACAGAAAAAGGGAGGAAAGGCTGACAATGAGAGCTGCTACCTCTAGCCTCCAAAGTGAAAGCTCAACCTGAACAAGTCTCAAGTCTATCACAGGTCCACAACGCAGGGACATTCACACTCACAATCTCACTCCATGGCAGGCAGGCCTGTCCTCCTGTTATTACACCTGGAAACCCTGATGAGGCCCAATTATTTTGTCACTGGTAGCGTTTGCTTGTCATTGAAGCAAGCGAGGCTATCTCTTGGGAAGAGGCCAGTTCATCAATAGCACAGATATGCTCAAATTGTGACTGGAAAAATAAAAGATACGGGATTGATTCTTGGCTACTTTCACACCATTGAATCTGACCTTTCGTCACAGTGAGGAGATCCTGTTTTTAGTCATACAGTTAGGAATGGCTCACATATAAGATTCTGAGCCCACAATAGATGCATGAATTATTCTCACAGTTCCATTTGTTCAATGGCCATATTAAATTACTTTTTCAAGTGCAATGATGATGATTTTCAATACCTGACTGCAGTGTTAATGTTCATGAAAAATAAGAACCGTAACAATAGTTTTGTCCTTGTGCATACTCTCTATTAGATTGCCAGTAACTTTGCATTGACGTGAGATGTGACAATGACATGATGCGAATGACAAAAAACATACTTGAGACATTGGTCTTTCATCTTGTACACCTATTTTTGTAATCTGAGATATTGATTCCAAGAAATACATAAGAGTGAAAAAACTGTGACAACAAGCCCTGGATTCCCCTATATACAGTACACGCACATACTGTACACACTGTATATACATATACACACACAACTACACACTCATACTGTATATACACAAGCACACGCACACACTCATGCGAACACACACACACAGTAATGTGCTATACTGTATGTATACATGTATAGATACAGTAAACACATACACATATACAGTATACTGTACTGTATATACTGTATAGACACATGCCGTATATACACATTCACACATACTTGTGTGTGCGCGCACACACTGTGAGCACACACTGAGCACTGTGCTATACTGTATGTATACATGCAGACACAACGTACATACACATACTGTACATACTGTATATACACACACATGGTCATGTACATACTGTATACACAGCACATATAAATGTATGTATCTATAGTTTGTACTCACATGTATGGTGTTATACTGTATATACAGCACATGTGTAGAATGTGTGTCAGTTGTGCATTATATATGTATGTAAGTATTGCGCACTTACATTCAACATATTGCTATAAGAATCTTTATATATCTGGTTATGTGAATGTATATGTTATTGTGGAAAGATCTTTTGCATGGCAGCATTGCTGCAGGTCAACAAAAACAACTGGGGGTAATTTTCTTTAGTTGGCGAGAAAATCTGACTAGGAAAGTACTTTCTCCCGCTAACTTTGATCTCTCTGTGTTTCCCCATTTAGCTCTGCACTCCCCTACACCCAGTGTGCTTCAAGCTTAAAGACTGGAGTGCGGCGTACCCAGCGGGCAGCTGTTGAGAAGATGCCATGAGAGATTGAGGAGGTGGATGGTTGAGGAGGTTGTGAAGATCGTAGGAGCACAATGAAGGCAGCGTTGGCTCAGGAGCGTTTGAGGACAGGCGATCTCCACGCAGCCCCCAGGGGAGAGGAGGGCGTGGCCACGCTAGAGGCGGCTCAATCGGACTCTAAATATTGGAGAAAAGGTTAAACGCGGAGCGACTTTTACAGGCTCTGCTGGGCGAGAAGTCGTCAACGCCTTTAGTCCTCAGCTTAACAAGTCACCCGAGCCCAATCTGTGCCGCTTCAAGACGCTGTCTGGGTCCAGCTGCGACTTAACGTCATAATAAGAACCGAGCCGCCTCACCTGCTGCTAGACTCCCTCTGTCCTCTGCCGCTCACACTCGATTGCGGCTTTGCCGCTTCGGTTCCGAGTCCAGCGCACAACGGAGCCCATTGTCGCCCTATGCTGGGTACAACAGGCACAGGTGTGAGGAGGGAGAGAGGGAGAGAGGGAAAGAGCCAGGGAGAAGGAGAAGGAGAGGGAGAGAGAGCTCGAAGAGAGGTGGTGTCGGTGATGTTTTCATGTCGCGTTTGTGGGTGGAAATATCGAATTGCGGAATCCGATTAAAAACTCAGAAAAAGAGAATAATTCAACCACAATCACCTAACAGATGTGAGAGATCACAGAAAACACAACCCGCAGCGAGACGAGGGAGACATGAAGGCATGAAAGAGGGAGGGGAGAGAGGGCAAAGGTAGGAGGAGGAGGAGGAAGAGGTGGGTTGAGAGGGAAGGCAGAAAAGTGCCGGTGGCAAACGCAGCGGCTGTGGAATTCAGAGAGGCAGAGAGAAGCGGGCAGAGCAGGGCGGAGGGCTGGAGACTCAGATGGAGGCCATGATAATTTGGTGAGAGAGCTGGAGAACTTTGCCGCCATCTGCTCCGCCTGCCGCTGGGAAAGACACAACCTCTTCCTCATCTTCGCCTCACCTCCTCTCCCACCCCGCGATGGAACGTGCGACTGCAGAGACAATGTCGCTCGTCTCTCGGGCGACTTGTCCTCAGATCCGGAGAGGAGGCGAGCGCAGAAAACAGAAACAGGTGCGTGGGGAGAAATCTCCGACGGAGACGCGCGTGGTGGGAAAAGGAGACGGAGTAGGACAAAGGAGCGAGGAGGGGGAGGAGAGGTGGAGGAGGGAGGTAACGAACGCAGCGCGGTGGAAGGAGAACTTCTGCCACCATCTGCTCAGGCTGCATCAGGCCACGTTCCATTACACACCAAACATCATCTCCATCTTCCCCGTCTCCAAGCCAGGGCTCTCTCTCTCTCTCTCTCTCTCTCTCTCTCTCTCTCTCTCTCTCTCTCTCCTTGCTCCTTCTGCACATATAACTTCAAACTGCCCTCGGCTCTGCTCACACAAACATCTCAACATCGCTCCAAGTGGGGGAGGAGGAGCCCCACCACCTCCACCCCCATCCATTCCCCTTCATGTCCTGTAAGCATCAAAACAGAGCAACCTCGGCCTCAATCTCACCCCTCACACACACACATACAAACGCACATGCACGCACACACAGTTTGACGGACTATGTGAGCGCACTGCCAAAACACACCAGCGGCTCAGACATCGTTGGGGTTTCACACCGACGCTGTGTATCCTCCCAAAGACAAAGCCTGGCGTTTGTCCACACCATCAAACAGTTCTCTCTCTCTCTCTCTCTCTCTCTCTCTCTCTCTCTCTCTCTCTCACACACACACACACACACACGCACGCACGCACGCACACTGGGACACTCCTTGGACTGATACACTTCTACGCGCACGCCGAGAGACCCAAACCCGTTGGTATGTGCCCCAACGCACACACGCCCCACGCGCAAACACACATTCGCGCGCGCGCAAGCACAACCCGAAATCCAGACACACATACACAGAGAAATAACGCCCTGACACAAAAGACAGCCCCGCACATGTTCAAACTCTCCAATTCACGCCAACATCCCAAATCTTTCCCTCTTTTTTGCCGTTCGACGGCACTTTTTATCCGGACTGTAGCCCAGCAGCCCCACGAAGATCCGACGGAGCGCAGCGGCGGCGGCGGCAGCAGCAGCAGCGGCTCACCTGCTCCGCTCGACCCGGGAGAGCCGCACAGTACCGCAGCGACCTGAGCGATAATCCAGCCGGAGAGCGACTTAGTCCGCAGGTCCATGGCTGCTGGAGCGCAGAGGAAAAACCCCGACCGGTGCTTCTGGACGACGAGCGGAGAGAAGAGGAGAGGACAGAGAGGAAAAGGTGGGAGAGAGAGACAGAGAGAGAGAGAGAAAGAGGGAGGGAGGCAGGGAGGGAGGGAGGTAGAGGCAAAGAGAGAGAGGGAGACTTTTCACAGCGCGGGCTCAGCTCCAGTTTCAATCTGTCGCCCTCTGAGGAAGCTCCTCTTCCTCCGCCACTTGTCAGGCTCTTATCGGCCCCCCTCAGCTGCAATCAGATTTTTCTTCCCTTCCTGGAGTTCCCGTCTCCGACCGTGTCCCAATAATCGTGTCTCCATCATCTGAAGGGAGCCGCTACTTCCAAACAAACACTTGGCGGGTTGGTGCTGGACTTGTTTCAAACGGACGTAACAAGCATAGAGACATAGAGACGGAGCCAGCAACACTACCGAGCTAAGAGGACAGGGGACACTTGTGTGTGCTGTGTTGATGGCGGCCCCAGCTCGAGAGGCCGCAGGCTGGTGGGCGTCCATATTGGCCGGCCTAGAAACAGGCCGTCGTCATTACCCGCTGTAACATTTTGGTCCCACAGACCGTTTGCGTCCGTCTCCAGGCAGAATACTCGAAAAGCATTGTTACACTTGCTGGGAGACGCCATATTTCCCGGAGATGGATTCTGCCCACAAAACGTCCAACCCGCCCCGGCCCGTCTCTACCCATCCTCTCACCGCAATTTATTCGAGAACTATTTGAGAATTTTTTCGTGCCACCATTTTGTACGTCACATCTAGACCCATTTAATCAGTCACCTGTGGAACGCGCTGCTGACTGCACCCATCGGAGGACGAGGAGGACGTGCAGAACCTAAGGAACCGCTCAAAGCTCTTCCACTACAGGACACACAGGCAGACCTTATTGTGAAGGAATGTAAATGTGCATTTACACAAAACATAGAAACCCTGCGGAAACAAATCATCCTCTCGCGGCAGGAGAGCAAATTAGCGCCGAGCGGCAGTGAAAAGGGGAGGAGGAGGCGAGGTATAGGAATAGATATCAAAGGCAGCGTCTCTGAAGAAAAGAGTCGGGGACGCTCCGTGTGATTATATTGACCCGCGTTCCTAAGAGAGACCCCAGCTCAAAAAAAAATAAAAATAAAATAAGGGGAAAAAAACAAGACGACAAACAAGAATAGAGATGAGGGGGAGGGAGATCACAGGCAGCATAGCAGCCCGGAATAGATGAGAGCCGAGCGCGCTCATCAAATCCAAGAGACGAGAGAGAAGAGTCTGTGCTAAAGCGCGATTGTGCTCGAGTGGAGGAGGTTGTGAAGAAGCGCAGCCATGACACACGGCCAGAAACTAAACTTTCATCAACGTGCTGGGCTCTATTCAGTCTTAATCCATAAAACTTCAGAGAAATGTGAACTTATTTGCTGTGGTCCAGTAGGTAGATGGGGTTCGGGGGGCCGGGGAGGGTTACACTTAGTAAAACACTTTATTAATCCTGAGGGAAACTGCCTCTCTGCCATTAACTCATCCCAAGCCACGGGCTGCTTGAAAGGAATTGAGGTGGAATCAAC
>OMPJ01016540.1:0-18054 GCA_900312935.1 Carapus acus
AGACTGTTGCTAATACTTCAGCACCTTTTGTGATCCTGAAGTCAATTATTGAATTCAGTGGGTGTGTAAACGCTTTCAAACGCCAATCGGGAGAATGTGAAAGGCCTTTTCAGATCTCTGTGATTCTGCCTTACCTGGAAAAAAATACATGCTCCAGGGGAAGTCGGATAAACCCCTTATAACACAATGGTACACAATAGAGCAACTGTACTTGGAAAAGAATACAATATCATCCAGATCATTTTTGCACAAGTGCTACATTGAGAGGAGTATGTGGAGTGGAATGTCCACACATAAACATGTCATAGTTTTGCACCATTCATCTTACAACCAATGTTCCCGCTGATATTTCACGTGTCTGAGCAAACTCACAAACTCTCTGCGCAGCATTTACTCCACCTCACCTCTCTTACCTCCGCCGCACTGTTAGCGACGCGCTAAGCCGTGCGCTAAGATAGTAGGAGCAGTGCGCGATTGCGCAAGCGCGCAAGCGCGCAGTTTAGAGGGAACATTGCTTACAACCCCTGTAAATACTTGTTACCATCGTGTTGTTTGAGTTGTGCCTGCCCAGACTAACATCATCTCACTTTTACTTTGAATTATGTCTTTGATATGGATGGAAAATCTCAATCAATGAAACGAAAGGAAGGAATTGAAACTGAACAGTTCTTACCTGCAACAGTTGTAACAACTTTGGCCTCAGACATTCATACAAATGAGAACACAAACACACAGGCACACACAGCTGTAGCTCCTCTAGGAGCCTAAGTTTTGCAGGTCAAACATTGCCAGTCATTCATTTGTACAAACAAAACGTGTTTCCAGACACAAGACTTGTAGAAGATGATGAATTCATCTGTACGATCCAAGAGGCAAACAGTGATCCTGGAGGTCCTTCTCCATGTAAAAGCACAGATATCATACTCAAGGTTAATGGGCCAAGGGTCAAAGCTTTATTGTCATATGTACAGTATAAAAACAAGTTTCCCTGCACAATGAAATTCTTACTTTGCCGCCCCGCACCGGATGCCAAATAAGGGTTGCCGCAACATTGCGTGTGGCCTGCAAGCGCTAGGATTATTGCTTCAACATACTGTAGGTCTATCGTTCATTTAAGACTACTTCGACCCACACACTACATTTGCAACAATACATGTGGATTATGTAACTGGCAAAGTAACGTCAGCTGTCCCCACCTGCAAACGCACTTTTTAAATGGAAAGTTTGTCAGGAAACACGAGCGCGGACTGAGTGAGGGTACCAGCTTGTTAACTTGTTGATCAATTGCTAACTGATAATTGATGATTAATTCAAGTTTTTACCATAAACAATTCTGAGAATATAGAGTATGTCATAGAAGCAGAGCAACAATATTTTTACATCTGTGTAAATGCAAATGTAGCATTTGTATGTTAAATAAGTAGGTAATAGTCAATAGATATTAGATATTTGTCACTGAGCAGTTACACTTGACATTTAATCACATTTATACCTCTTTTACAAGATCCATCTACATCTGGCCCGTCAAGGGCAACCGCTATGCTGATGTAGCTCTCAGTGAGAATGACTTAGACACTCCTGATTCAAAAGGTATAATATATAAACATGGGAGTTTTCCAGCTGTTCAGGAGATGCAAGAAACAACTGTAGCATTAATGTAAAGATTTGTCACTCACCTGACTGTCCTTTTATTTTTGTCAATCATCTGATACCACCTGTGGTGAAGACTGAAACAAGCTCGGTGTTGTCATTTGCCACACACAAAGCCGCCACTTAAGCCGTAGTTTTGAGAGACAAAGGCTTGTCTGTACCCGACTGTGGCCTGAGGCCTGCAGTGGACAAATTACACATTTTCACGCAGGAGAAGGCTGACATGAAAAGTGAAAACTCGCTGTGTAAAAGTGTTTGTGTCTCCAGTGTTGCTGGCTGACCTTTAGCAGCAGTATAGGGAGCGCTTCATACCTGCTGACGTGAAGTTACACAACAAAAGTCATATCCCATTGCAAAAACGTTTGTGAGGCATTGCACACCTCTGGAAAGAAAAGAGTAGCAACCTTCGTGACTGGTGAAAATAGGAGTGTGTCGTGTCAACTTTCCTCTCCAAGTGCATCCATGTGGTACTGATGGTGTTGTAAACACTGCCTTGCCTGACAATATTTTGATAATGTGTATGGTCTTACACTTGGTCTATGGTCTACCTTCATGAAATATTGTAGTATATTTCATACAACATTTCATACATATTGTACGTTTCACTCAACAAGCGGGAGGTCAAAACCTCATGCCAAATCATTTGACAAATTCCTAATTTTCGAGATACGGCCTCTATCTGAAAGACAACAGGCTGAACTGGAAGCAGACAAGTGAGGCAATTCATCATGACTCTGGGTAAACATGACACTGGCCATATTCATTCTTAGATTTTATGGGTTTTCAGTGGTCAATATAAATTTCAAAGCTGCAGACATTCTATGTTCAGTGACATGGCATGTTCATCATCATGGCATGGTTTAGTGTATTTTGGATGGACTGTTGGCACACAAGGTCGAGCAAAGGTGTAGAAACCAGATCGTAGGGGTTGCCGATGTGACTCCTGGTTAGCCTCTCTCCACTAAGGGACTCGTGCTAACTAAACCCTCATATTTGTCTGAAATGGCATGCCTCAGATACAGAGGAGAAATGATCAATAATGTAGACTATGATACACTAAGTGAAACTGTAGAAATGCGTAGAGGAATGCTCCTTCCTTATCATTCACCGTCACACGCTGGTTCAGCGCCAAATGAAAACACAAACCCGGCAGACTGGTCCCGCAACACAAGCCCTGGATTTAGAGCTGGGCAGCAGAATGTGGTGCTTTTTACTGCAGGAGCAAAGGGGGTGCTGATGGGGAAGGAGGCGAGGGGAAGTCAAAAGACTGTGGCGTGGGCGAAACAAAGGAACAAAAGTAGAGAGTAGAGAAAGTTGCCCAATATGTTCAAAAATTTAGTTAAATGCAAGCCACAGTGCAGATGGTTGGGAGCTGGCAGGTAACAGGAGGAGGTCGGCTCATGGTCAGAGGGAAGGGAGCAGCGAGCAGGCCTGTTATTTCCGATCCAGTCGATATGCTTTGTGGAGATAACATGCTGCCATTTTCTACCAGTATGTGGGAATGAGGCATTTGTTTTCTCTGGAAGCTACTGTTTTGGAAACCACTTACGTCCCCCTTTTAATGTTGCTGGAGATAAGGGCACTTAATCAGAGAACATGCCCACACACAACACACACGACGGCTGCAACCCCACCTTCCCCCTATCTCACACACATAAACTACCAAAACGTCACTTACACAAAACATAATCAGCTCTATGATATTACTGACCAGGACAATGATAAATAATAACTGATTTTCATTTCAGATCATTGGAGCATTGTTTAGTATAAATCTACAATAAGCACAATGTGTGGGATATAATGCAAAATACCTGCCACACAGGGATGGCGTGAGGCTGCTCTCTTGCCATTTACCTGATCCAAATACCTGCCCGCCAATCATCTGCACTGTGCTGCCCCCTTCTGCCGCACCTGTTGCCGTCTAAGTAGAAAGGTAACGTGAGAACTCCAAGGTTATAAAACAGGTATGGCTTGCAACAGGGCCCAAACATAGCTAAGGAAACAGTGTCCACCATATGGTTCTTTAGGAAAACAATCGGCATTTCTTTTCGGCAGTGCAGGGCTGTGTGTGAGGTGTGTGTGAAGTGAAAGAGAAAGCGGCCATTGTTTGGCCTTGCCGCACATGTAATCTGAAACCCTTATGTAAAGCCTGATTCAGGTAATTTTTTTGCAATGCAGGGAAAGGACAACGCATGGAGAAGGTGAATGCTGTGACTGGAAAAAGGGATTTAGCCACAAGTGTCACTTCCTATTTTTCAGGAAGTAGAAGTTCTAATCGTTCTGGTCAGTGAGTCATTTGGTATGTCCTGTTCCCATGGAAACATGGACACCCACGACTGTCGTTAAAACGGGAGATGTGTGTTGGCATCCATGACTAAGTGCTCCTGTCTATTCATTCACCCAGCTGCTCCATGAGGCAGCCAACTGCTGGACAAACAATCGTTAGATAAAGTTGATGTTTCTTGTCTCTGGTAAGATGGCAAAGCGAACAAGTCTTGTCATATGACTGACATCAAGTCAGTGAGACACACTTCTAGTCTTGGGATTTATAAGAAGCTTTTTTTCAGTTTGAGCTAAATGAGAGATACTGATATGTATCCGTATGAATTCAAGAACATATTGCCCTCTGCACACAGTGAGCAAATAAATGCACATATGAGGCTGATATATTAACCAACTTTGCACATTGAAAAGTATGTGTCTTTGCGCAAATATATTTCCAGAAGACATTCATTACTCCATTTTTCATTGTCTTCAAACATGGTGTTTGATTTCTACTGTAACAACTATGTTTCAGACATTAATTCTGTTCGCACGCAGACCAAAGATTGCCTCAGTGCTTTGAGCTAGCAGCCAGCCAGAGTCCCCACAGTAATTTCAACTTCACAACGTGACCAATGTGTGCCTCCCTTCCGCCAGAACTCTCATGGCGCCGTCATTGCAGGTCAGAGGACCATAGCCTTGTGCAGACAAACTCTTATCAGTCCTCCTGTTGTGTTTATGTGCAAACAGTACATTCCTACGGGAGCGACACACACAAACGGAGCAGAATACAGCTTCCCAGCTGAAGAGTCGGGGAGGGGGAATGCATGGAGAGGAAGGGGGGGAGGATTTGACGGCTCACAGTGCAGCTGATAAGGTTAGACGGAGATGAAGGGAGGCGCACAAAGCGCAAGGGGAGGAGACGAGATGGCAGAATGCAAAGTATCAAACTGTTTGCAGTGGAGGAGAAGGAGAACGCCTGACGGGAAAGTAAGACCTGAGGCCGTGGCCACCAAACAAGAGCGGCAAATACTGGAGCCATATTTCAGGCACAGTGGAAAAGACAGTGAAGAGAGGAGAGAGAACTTGAACGGAAATTAGTGGAATTGAACTCTCTAGATGTACGACTGAGGCAAGAGTATGGGGAAGTGAGACAATGAAAGGCGGGGGAGGAAGGGGGCAAGGAGTAGGGAGGGAGTTTGGCTACACTTACTTCTGCATTCTTCCACTGTCTCCCGTCACCGTCTGCCCCACCCAAGTCAAAGGTCAACAAAGAAGATAAATAACAGATAAACGGCACACCCTGAAGCAAAACACTCTGTTCACAATTTTGGCTGTCATCAGGCACACAAAATACGCACCAATTTGGACAGACACTGCAATGTACATGCTCACGCACTGTGGCGTGCCCATACAGATTCTTTATTTTCCTGGATTGCCAGATCGATGGATCAAGGATCATGGAGAAAGTACCTAGCATAGACAAACAAACACAGACCAACCAAACACTGCTCGCAGCGCCCTCAGCCTCCTCCCATTCCCTAACCGAAATTGTTCGGAAACATTGTCAAGCGTCAAGAATGGGAATCACAAATCACCACGCGGGCGAGCATCTCAAGAGGTCAGCAACCGGCCCGCTGAATGACTTCCTGACGTGCCAACATGTGGCTGCCAGACTGATAAACTCCTCTCAGACCTCCACCAGACACACATTCTAATTTCACACTCATTTTCATACTCCTGTGCGGCTCCTAGTGAACATATGTGATATTTATCAGAACCATACTCACACACATACACACACACACACACATACACACACACACACACACACACACACACACACTTTTTTGTCATGTCTTTCTCCCTGCCATTCTTACTTTTCACGTACTTGAGCACAAGAGCGTCTACGTGCTTACAAGCATGCGCTCTTGTATTTCAGCAAATTTATGTTGAGACTGTGCACGTGGTCGATTCAGGCAATGTTGCGGGAATACGCCAGGGGAGGCAGCGTTTTTTCCACCACATGGAATGAATTAAAATGATGCCATGGTTGAGGGGGAAAAAGAGGCGGAAAATTTGAAAGGAGAGAGAAAGGTGGTGGTAACCAGGTAGCCATTACATACATGTATACATTAAGACTTAAGTGTAGGGGGGGTTGTTGTGTAGAGAGGAAGGGGACACTAGGGGGTTTCCTCTGAGTCAGGATAGCCCCTTTTAGCGGGATTTCCCAGAAGCTGCCTCCCTCCCTGCACGTTTCATTTACTGTACAATTCTACTGGATGGCTGCTGGTCAGTCAAGGAGTAATTACACGGGAGGTCTGAGTCAGAGCCTCCGAAATAGACTGTTTGCAAAAAGAAAAAAGAAGAGGAAAAAGAAAACCCCGCCTGTGTCAGATGGAAATGATTTTGCCACATATTCTAGAATGGATGGAAAGAGAGCAATTTAGCTTTGTTACTGCTTGTTTATTTGAGGGGATGTGTTGTAAATGTGCGTTTGAAGGTTTTCTTTCCCTCAGTGAGTTGTCGACCTAGATGTGCGGTTGGAATTCTAGATGAATTAGGATTTTTTCTAAATCAATGCCTCCCATTCTGCTCTTTTTCAAAATTTGTTGGCTAAACCTTGATTTTCAGTGTATCGTGTGTCCAAATATGAAATGAATTTGGCAATGCAAACCTTAATGTGAGGTGTAACCTGCGCTCTGCTTAGATTGTAGCAACCAGGCAGCTGCAGATTAATGTTTTGAAGCTCTTCATGATAATTAGGTGCGATCATTAGCAGCCATTCCATCTCAGGGTCTTCTGTGTTTCTTTGTGCATTCATGTTGATGGTGTTATGTTAGAATGTGTGGTAAGGACATCAAGATAAGTACATTTGCACACACAAAGAGGGATTTCTCCATTTCCACATCACTCTCAGGGTACAGAGGGAACGAAAATACCACAGACAACAAATTGAATTGTTTTGTGATTGAAAGTCTTGCAGAGGTGACCAGAGCCCCCACGTGATTGGATTTGGTGTCCAAAAATTCATTGCTGAGGACGCAAAGGCTCAGCACTCACACACATCTCGATCAATGGCTGATTCTTCCACCAGTGGAAGGCAGCCAGTCGAGCATTCTTTGATAGGAGACGGCCCTCATTCTTTCCTGTCCCCTGCCCTTCGTTTCTTCGTTTGAGCCTCTGCTGCAACTGACAAGTTCTTTGGAAGGATTTTCCTTTTTTTGGGTG
Organism: Carapus acus; assembly: GCA_900312935.1. NCBI lineage: Eukaryota > Metazoa > Chordata > Actinopteri > Ophidiiformes > Carapidae > Carapus > Carapus acus. The sequence continues at coordinate 7,147 of OMPJ01016540.1, forward strand.
GGCCGTTTAAGTCCTCTTAAATGAAGCCATTGTGTCTGAAATGTCCAAGCCAGTGGAGTGGACAAAGAGGTTGGCAAGACAGTTTTGCCAATTGGACTCTGACTACTGCAGTGTGGTCTCGCATGCATTTGTGAAATGTGGTGTGTCAACTCTACAGTGCAATGCCAAGAAACCTCCAAATCAAGCCAATCGCTTGTTCCATGCAGAATCGTAAAGTAATAGCTAAAACCAAGCACTTTCACAAACTTGAGCCCCGGCAAATTTGTATCGTCATGGCAACCCGAGGCACCCGTTTTGGAACTTTCCGCAGCAGCATTCTGCGTCAGGGGGTGGGAAGGGAACATGGGAGCAATTACTGAGCAGAATGTGGGTTTCGATGGGCGAGAGGTGGAGAGACATGGAGATTGAGTGTGCCCAAGTGTGTAGAGGAGAGATGAACTAAAAAAAGAAGCAGAGAGTAAACACATACCCAGCATGGAGGTGCTAGTGCGTGTTTGGATTTATTTCTCCTCCCTGTGAGAATCTGTTGCGCATGAGTCTTTGCCATTTCCTGTCATGTGAAGCATCCAGGCCCAGCCCTGCGCTGTAATGGTGACTTCCATCCAGAGATGGAGGCCCCACCCTCCCCTTGATTTTCTTTTGACACACAGCAGCACAAGTGCTCCTCCACCCTATGGTACCGTCTCCCAGAACGGACACGTCTGCTTACAAACTGCACATGGAAATGTGGAAAATCATTGATTCTTCCCTCATCTCCATCTTGTGTGCGTAACACATGTATCAGTTCTTATTTGTGGGATGATCCCAATCCCTCGTCACCCTCAGCCCAACTCCACCCAGCATCTGCGGCCCATTCAGTCAAACCTTTCCATAGCATCATCACCAGACACCAGGATTTACTCAATTTTTTGTGCATGTCATACTTAACACTACCTACTTTCACTTAATGCTTGAATGCAGGGGTCAATTATTTGTTGTGTGTTTGTCCTCTGTTATGTCATGACTATCAAAAGTAAATAAAGCCAACAAGAGCTCTAAATGGAAGTAGAGAGTCCAAACGCACCTACAAATGCAAGAATGTTGGTTCTCAATCTGCAATATTTGTCTGCAGTCTGCAAAAGTTGAGAGAAAAAACACAGGATTTAGTTTCAGCTCTCTCAATGCTATGCGCAACAAGAAACTCTCATCTGAACCAACAGTTGAAGCACAGTTTTGATTCAACTAGGACCGTTCTCATTCAGAACTTGTTGTGGCTAGAATACTTTTTCAAACCAACTTCTTCCCGGCTTAAGGGAAAATTAAGCAGTGTTCTGTGCAGCAGTAGCCACATACTGGCTAAGGGCTCTTTAAATCAGCAATTACATGAGCATATGAGCTCATAGCGGTCATGATGAGGATCGAAAATATTGTTCTCAAAATGGAGGCAAAGTGCACAATTCGGTCACTCAAATCAAAGTGTTTTTTGATCTGTCATGTTTTGTGTGTGGTTGGTGAACAACAGTAAAGATACACGGGCGGCATATAGCGTGTGGAGGTGGAGGATGAGGATGATGCGGGCTAGTGGTGAAGACTGACAGATGGGAGATGGCAGTAAAGATTAGTGGTGTCAACAGGTACAATTAATCCCTGGTTGATTCTGATCTTTGCTGCCACAACATGAGTAATACTGAAGATGTGTCTTCATTTTTGCCACAGGCCTCATTCCAGATTAACATGTTGCCTCTTTTCCAAAAGATTACAGTAACCTGAAAACGTCAGTAGTTGATTTTCCTAGCAACTCCCAGCAAAACCCACACCAGCTTGTTCATCCATCTCTTCCAGCGTCATGCCCTCTACATCACTTTCCCTAATTGCCTGACCTCACTCCACCCAACCTCTCTCCGGGAAACACTCTGACCTTTGGAACTTTGCACCACCCTGATTTAACGCTGGTCTGCTCATGTCCTCTGTGAGCGAGGCCTCAGCAAGTGTTGGGTGAACTGCCGCTTTGTCTAGTCTAGGTGTGAACTGTCCCCTGTACCATCACAATGACTCCTGCCCCTCGGGGAAACAAGGACAGTGGTTTCTGTAATCACCACGCTGTTCCTCCACATTTACAGGGAAAAAAAAGTTATTATGTCTTCTCTATCATTTACTCATTGTTTTTTTGGAACCTTGCCGTCAGACATGCACTTTTCCCAGTCATCAGATAGTGTCATGTGAAATGACTCAGTGGTGTCTGAGTCGAGCCACTACACCTGGTTGGAATGTTCCACACACCTGTAAAATGTCTGTGCTCAAGTGTTCCCATCTGGTGCCCTCACTGAATCATGACACAGTTGTTTATGTCACTGCATAAAGGCATCATCGACTGCACGTCTGAAGTGGAGTTGGCTCCAGGGTGTCACATAGATAAAATGCTTCGACCGAATGTGTAATTGTTGGGAGAGAATTGATGGGTTGAGCACCTTCTTGTCTGGAGGAATTCTAATGGGACCTCTGCCTGGAAATCGTCTGTGCTGTTTTGTTCTTCCTGAATGAGGTGTTGACAAATAGCCAAGGCCACAGTTGAGATCTGACCTGAGGTTAGCTGCACTGTACCCTTGCAGAGTCTTACAACGCAACTTCTGAGGCCTCAGTCTGTGCCTGTGTCTCGCTGTTCTGTTTCAGTTCATTCTATGAGTGTACTGACCCCTGAGGTCGGCACAGAGAAGGGATGGGCCTGAAAAAGCACTTCACTCAGCCTCTCCACAAAAGCACAGCTACTGGAAGTTCACATTTCATTCCAGTGGCCAAGGTCAGAATATATAGGGATCACCCTTCTTTTTGTCCCTTTCTTTCTCACGCCCATATGCTGCTCTGTTTAGTGTACTTTGGTGAGTGTGTTCTACACTTGATGAGATGGATACACAATTTATGAAGATTTGGTCAGCTCCTACCCTGAGGCAGTGTCATCTGTGTTCAACTGGCCTCTTTCTCCAGCTATGCAGGATTACTCTGAAAGGAAGATTGTAGAGCTGTAATTTGGGGGTGTTTGGGCTGGTTTTGAAATAAAGCCCAAAGGAAAAACATTTGCCATACACTGTTAGACTTAATGTTCAAATGGTAGAAATGCTGGGACCTCACAGCATTTGCAATATTATCTGAAATTGGTAAAACAAATATAACCCTTGTAGTCAAACAGTCAGCAGTCTACACGAGACGGCACTTTTCACGCTCACGTTACGATGTGAGACTGATAAGACTGACTGGCAGGGTAAACACAGCTCAGCACCTGTTACCAGTCCCACACCAAGCCGAGCAGTTCCACCTCATGTGATGTATGATGTGATCAGAACATTTTTGTCTTCCTTGAAATGTCTATCCATCCATTTATCTATTTACCAATATAATCCAACAATCTGGATAGCATTTACAATTTCGTATTTTCTGGATTATTTACCCGCACTGCAAGTAACTGAGTTTCTCTGTCAATGGTGCAGGAGGAAACTGTGAGTTAGAGTTGTCAGGATTAAAGGACCTCTTACGTTTAAACTTGACGCTAGTTTTTTGATGCAATCTTCTTTTTTGATTACCACTTTGCAAACATTTGTATCCTGGGTTGAACTTTTGAAGTCATATCAGGGGAACTTGTCTTTCAAATTAGACGGAACAATCATGTAGCATGATGCCGATAAAGGCAGTGAGATTGGATAATTCTTGACAGTGAGCCAAAACCTGCAATATTTGCTGTGTGTGTGTGTGTGTGTGTGTGCGACACTGGTGACAAAGCCTGAGTCATTTGGAATGGGAACATTTGCAACACAATGCCAGGTCACCTCATAAAGCTAGGTCGCACATATGGAGAATGGTTAAGAAATCAGCAGACTCAATCCCCACCATTTTATTGACTTGGGGTACATGATCAAGAGTCCCACCGAGGGAACAATGCTGTGCCCTCTCGAGAGATTCAGATGAGGTTGTTCAGATTATGAGTCCTAAACCTACAACAAAAACACATCTGTTGAGTTTGAAATGCCCAGTCCCCCATGTGTTTTCTCTGACGGGCATGACATCAGACAAAACAAAAAAACCTTCCCCTGCTTCCTGTCTCCTCCTATGTGTTGCTGACTTCTTCTTATCAATCTCCTTACCAACATGATGTTTACATTTGAAGAACATAAAAGCAGAATGAGTTACATGTAAGGGATCATTGTGGAAAGTCAGTCAGATATCTGCCCTTGTTGAGCACAGTTAGGCAGTGGAAACTCGCCAGACATGCTTACACTTGTCTTTTACCTGAATAGCTGGATCACTGAAATACTTTTTAATGTGATTTTTGATCTAGTCACTTTATTGCTGTGCTTACCAGAAACCCCCAATGTTTACATGTTCTCTGACATTGTGAGGGGATCACAGACTTGTTTTGGTTTCGATGGGAGCCCTTTCATAGTTTAATATCCTGTTCCATGTTCCTTCCTGAAAAATAAACAAGAACTTTAAGCAAAGATAAGGCTGAGGATACAAAGGCAAAACTCTTGAACAGGTGTTGCATCACAAAAGATGTGTCTACCAATAACATGCAGGCAGGAATTACAGCTGCTCAAACCTGTGTGTATTATGATTGCTTTACAGTTTCTATTAGGTTTCTATACAACCGAGGATCGAGACATTAAAAATTTGGAAGATTAACAGATTTGGCAAAACACATGTCTCCCATATTGGAAACCATGACACTGTGAAAGCGAAGATTAACATCTGCTCATTTACACCTGTGGGTTTAGGGTCTGGGGTCCAACTAAAAGACATGTCTTCAGACAGTGTGAGGAGGCCACAAAGACACGTGGGACATGCCCACTAAACAACACAAAAAAAGGCCACGGATAAGAGAACAGGTTGTACTTGCCACAAGGAGACCGACACACTTTCATTAAAACCAGTTAAGTCAGATAAAGTGAGTAAGTGTCTTTTGTGGTGTGTGTTTTCAAGGGTGGTTGCAGCTGCAACTTAAACAGGACACAGGGAAAATATAAGTCACTTAATTAGCATTGATGTTTTATTGCACCACATCTTGGCTACACTATGAAACATTCACATTTGTTCCAGTTGATTTCAAATTGTAAAGTTCCACAAAGTTCCACTTTATTACAACCTGCATTAATTCAAAATTTTGGGGTTTCAGGTTGTGTAAGGAAACTCCATGTGTAAAAAGCCACAGGGGGTCTTATGTAATATGATGAGTAGATAAGAAAAGTCATTGTTCTCGCAAATCTGCCAGACAGTCTGAGGAATTGTTCTTCTGTTTGAAGTAAGCCATATCGTCCACGGGAGCAGCACAATTGAACACACATCCGGCTAGATAGGACACATAACGTATTGTAGTTAACACCTAGATGTTCATCACACCTCAAACACCTCCTTGATTTAATGTCATGGAGTCGAAAGGGCCTCTGGGTCAACCCCCAGTTAATTATATCTATTATGATGGAATGCAGGCCTTTCTTTCACTGAAATCCCATTTTACTGCATTGTCTGGGATGGCTCACTAAAAAGATTTGTTCAAAATAGGAGGAGGGAACATGCAGAGGTGTCAACCACCATCTTTTGATTATTATGAGAAAACACTATTTCACACAAAAAAAACCACATCAGACTGAAACAAAGGTAAGGTTTTCTCTGTGAGTTGAGCATGATGCAGTTTCTTGTCCTAATGTTTTAATGTATTCTATATGATCCTTGGTTTCAGTTGAAGTTGTGGAGAAGTGCATTCAAAGTTTCTGAAAACAGTATCTCAATAAGTCATTTCTCACATGTACCATGAAGGGAAGGGCTGAAAGGACAAGCGGGAACAGCGCACTGAGACGGTTGGCCGGTTAGGGCAGTGGAAAAGAGGGTGGTCACCTAGAGTGAAGGGGCGTGGTCTGGGGCGGACCTAGGGGCCCACGAGGTTTATATAGTCTAAAAGCTTGGCTCTCCTGCCTTGTGTCTCTGAGCTCCCTTTTTTGCCTGTGTAGCCGGTGCCTCTCTGTGCCTCATAGCCTCTCTCCTCGAGTCACACTCAACTGCGACAATGAGTTTCCGACACACCTCACACTCTGTCCGCTCCTCCAGCAGGGCTCCTACCATGTCCATCACCCAGTCCACTACCCCTGTATACAGGGCCGCCAGTATCCATGGTGGGGCTGGTGGCTCCCGCATAAGTGTCTCCTCTGGAGCCCGAGGTGTGATGGGCGCTGGAATGGGAGTGGGAGCAGGAGGAGGTTTTTCCACCAGCATGCAGGTGAGCACCAGCGGGAAAAGCGCCGACATCATGGGCAACGAGAAGTTTGCCATGCAGAACCTGAATGACCGCCTGGCTAACTACCTGGAGACAGTGAGGAACCTGGAGCAGGCCAACCACAAGCTGGAGCTTAAGATCAAGGAGGCCCTGGAGAAGAGCGGCCCAGACTTCAGAGACTACAGCAAGTACCAGGCAATCCTGGATGACCTGAGGAGGAAGGTGAGAGAGAGGGATGGGGTTTGGGGATGGGAGGTAGGAATGACATTGCTAAGTGGGAGCAGCAGCTCGGCTCTGAGACGTTTTATGAAATGTGGGAGGCCTGCATGCCAGGGAAAGTGGGAGGTGATGGTGAGGTTAGTTTGGAAGGGAATGGTTCTGACGATGCTGATTGTTATTGATAAGAAGGTGAGTGCAATCGCGAATGTCTTTGGTTATACTCAAGTGTTAAATGTTACACAAAAATCTTAAAATGGACTTGATACTATGAGAGAAGGGGCTGACCAGATGAGGGTTGCTCACTGAGTAACTGTCCCTGGCACTGAGCCCGTTGCTGCTCTGAGTCTTGGAGTGTCCATGTCTGGACTGGAAGTACTATGACTTAACAGTGTTGGAGGATCAGGTTAAGATACAAATTCAAAGAAACAAACTAAATGACTGTAAGTTTGGTGAAAGATGGCAGCAGACTAATTGGAATGTAGAGAGGGGCACAGTTAATGTCATACACATCTGATATGCTGTGCTCTCTGTGCTTGCCCACATGATTGCATCAAAAGAAAAATTGAATAAATTCCAAGAGAAATTCCAATAGAAAACCATGTCCTGTTCAACAAGTTTCGAATGAAGCAATGAATGAAAAGCATTTCCTGTTGATTTTGTTCCAGCCGCGTTGATTGGTTCAGCATATAAATTGGATTTCAAAGTTGATGTGAGTTTTACGAGGCCAACACAATCTGTCAGTGATTAATTTACATTTGCACATGTTTGCAAACGAACAGAGCAGGGGTGATGATCTGTATATTCCTCTTGATGAGTGTCACTCATCTGCCGACATGGCGACTTAAATGGTTTAACAGAAGATGATGAAAAGTTGTTAGGTCAATGTTCTCTACAAGTTGGGAAGGGTGCTGGGTGAGTTCACAAACGTTCCCCATGTAACACAGACAACAACATGTTGCATGGTAAACCTTGACGAGGTTGTACAAATAACACAGACGTTAGCAGGACAACTGCAATAGTAGAATATAATTACAACATAATATTCTGTAACATTTGCAGAAACGCTTGAACGCATAATTGCATATTACATAAGAGCAACTCAGCATGAAATTGGGTTGTGTTTATTCTGCAAATAGCCTATGGTCTCCACCTCTCCAAACAGCTTGGGGACAGGATAGCCTTATTTTTCTTTTGCCATGAGACAGCTTGCCCATTTAAACAAGAGCAAGCAACTATCCATGCAAATACACACACAAATGGACACGCCACCACAATCATCATCATCACACGCAAATCACCTGTCTGAGTCCTGCTGACAGCTCAGATCCTGTTGCTCAGCAGCATGCACACATTTGCTGCCTGGCAGTTTCTGATTGGCTGTTGGTGGTTGCCATCTGTCCAGTCCTCCAATGTGTCTGTTGTCTACTGTCCCATTATTCATATCACACCAAGGTTATTGTGCAAACACTGCAGCCATCTGGTTTATGAAGCAGTCACATCCTTGGCCACATCCATTTTCTTCAGCTGTATTTGTTAAGAACAAAACCACTTCATATCCATCCTCAGTCTTTGCACTGTCTAAGTTGTTGACCCCTCCTTTGATGCATCTTCATTGTAAATTTCAGCACACTAAATATGATATGGAAATATGTCTCGCTGTGGTTTTAGGTTTTTGATGCCACCATTGACAACGCCCGGCTGGTCCTGAACATTGACAACGCTCGACTGGCAGCTGATGACTTCAGAGTGAAGTAAAACCAGTTATACATCTCATTGACTTTTTGGCTTTAGTTCAACTACAGGCAGACGGCTGCAGGCACGCCCTAGAGCAGAAAGAGTTCAAAGATGAATGTTACATGACCTGAGCAAAGACAAGCTATAATTGAAGTTGTAAAGTGTCTGCAGTGTGCCCACCGAGGGTTGGAATTTACGTTAGTGGAGAACACCTGTGATGCAGTCATGTGAGTTGGTCTACAGATTGTGTACTTGCGACGAAGTTAAGGTCTTTCCCTGTTGTGCTTAGATATGAATCTGAACTGGCCATCCGCCAGTCTGTGGAAGCTGATATTGTCGGTCTGAGGAAAGTCATTGATGACACCAACATGAGCCGCATGAACCTGGAAAGTGAGATTGAAGCCCTAAAGGAGGAACTGATCCACCTCAAGAAGAACCATGAACACGTGAGTTTGAAGATATTCAGAGGCAGATATTTGCAATACAGTATATTATTCGATTTTAGTCAAGTTCACAGCCACTCAGCCAATGGATCAAAGAACTACTTTTTGTATTTGAAACCTGGAATAATCCAACAAGAAGTCAACGATGTTTAGAAAGAGAACAGTCCTTGTAATTACTGAACAGTTATGACAGAATATTTCACTCCACAAGCATTGATAAGAGATGTTGACATGTTTGACTGGTAATTCCAACAACCACAAACAACACCTCTTCAAAGACCAGAGTAAATATTTACATACAAGCCGGTTTTAGGGAAGCCTTCAGCATTATTTTGAGTGCTGACTTTCCATATGTAGGTTATTTACCATGATACAAAGCGGAGTACACATGACACTAACAAGCTACAGGGCTTTAGTGAAAAATAATTCTGCTCAACGACAATCCAGATTCATGAACCAAACCAAGCCACCTGCTTATGCATCTGTTTTGTTTGTGTGTATGATGATAAACAGAGAAAATCCAGAGATAATCAGTAAATGTTTCCAATTTACCTGACCACTCAATGATATTATGGATTTATTGAACTATGAGTCAAACAATGGCCACAGGTTCATATTGGGAACGTGTTTACAATAATACATGATAACAGATCCAACATTCACACTGATTTTGTCAATTAATCCTCTCTCCCTGCATCATTTCTTAGGAAGTAATGGAGTTGCGTAACCAGATCGCACAATCCGGAGTCCACGTGGATGTTGATGCACCTAAAGGACAGGACCTGGCACAAATCATGGCCGAAATTAGAGCCAAGTATGAGAAGATGGCTCAGAAAAATCAGGAAGAACTGAAAGCATGGCATGAGGCTCAGGTGAAAGAGATGAAAACATGAAGAAAAAGCAGCATCTCCCACATCAACAAAATGATTTAAAACGTTGCTTTTCCTCACCATATAATTTGCTTGATGGTCACAGATCAAGGAAGTGCACACTCAGGTTACCCAGAACACAGAGGCCCTTAAAGGTGCTCAGACAGAGGTCAACGAGCTGCGCAGGCAGGTCCAAACCTTGGAGATCGAGCTGGAGTCACAGAGGAGTTTGGTGAGAGCAATTCAGCCAGTGTAGATTTCTTTTTCTTCGTGCACACTTATCTTTACAGGCTCAGCACTCTCACTTTAAGTCAAACACATTACTTTGTTGACATAGCCTTCGCACTCCACTGACCTGTTGCTATGGCTCTTGCATATCTCCTGTTGGCCCACTGTGCTCACTAACCCTGCTGTTTTCATTCCCCCTATTCCTTCGTTTTGTGCAGAAAGCCTCTTTGGAGGGCACGCTGAGGGACACAGAAATGCGTTACAACATGGAGATTGAGGCTCTCAACTCCATCATCCTGGGTTTGGAGGCCGAGCTCACACAGCTGCGTAACAAAATCCAGCAGCACACGCAAGATTACGAGGCCCTGCTCAACATGAAAATGAAGCTGGAGGCTGAGATCGCAACATACAGGCGGCTGCTGGATGGTGAAGACTTCAGGTGTGTACACAGGTTGACAGATTGAGATGAGCGTTAAGTTTAGTCATTGAAATTCTCTAACAAATTCCCTGTCTCTCATTAACAATCTAGCCTCCAGGATGCTCTGGAACAACAGAAGACAGTGAAGACCAAAGTGATGACTGTCACACAGACCCTGGTTGATGGAAAAGTGGTGTCCTCCAGCACAGAGACCAAGGATGTTTGAATAAACACCACCGCAGCAACAGAACACTAAAAAAGAATAAACTAAAAGTTATTCAGTGGGCTTATTAGAGGCAACAATTGGAACCTTTGAGTCCAATATTCTGTGTGTGCAACATCTCAACAAGCAGGTCCAAAACAGAGAAGAAAACCAGGTCTTCTTTAATTTATTTTGTCAACATGTCCTTTTATTTATGTGCTTGTTTGTGACACATGTTTTACAGAAATGATTGGAAAAGCAGATGTGATCTAAATTTTGATAGATGAATTTTGACAGAGAATTTGAATTGCATGACTATTTTACCTGTGTTTTTACAACCACAGATTTGATTTAATCATCACCATTGGTTTTCTTTCTGTCAAGTTCAGATTGCCTGTTGTGTTGACACTCGGGTGTCTAATAAAGTCCATCACTGAAAAAAAAAAAATCTCAAGTGTGAAGTAACTGCCTTTCGTGAAACAGATGGTCGCCCATGATTGATACATAGTACATCTAATCTATACAGCAACTAGTTAGAGGTGGGATGACATGAATGCGGG
>OMPJ01016540.1:18103-29410 GCA_900312935.1 Carapus acus
AAAAAAAAAAAAAAAAAAAAAAAACACAAGACAATCCCTAAAGGATGGCTGCAAACACACAGGACCCAAAACACTCATAAGTCCTCAACAATCCAATCCATCTCATAAGAGTCCTTGCCCCCAGATACCTGGTTGCCCGGCTCCATCTCCTCCGGGGAGATACAGGACAGTCACGTAGAGTCAGGGACGTGGGGAGACATGGGCACGAGAGGTTCCCTCAAGAGGACCCCAGCATTTTTGGACCTGGTCCACACCCTTCTCCTGACATCTGGGGTTTGAGCTCCTCTCCGAGGTTGCTCTGGGCTCTCTGCATGAAGCGTGGAGAGGAGCTCAGGATCCAAGTTGTGCCGAGCAGGGACCCACGACCTCTCCTCTATGCCATAGCCCTCCCAGTCGAAGAGGTACTGGAATCCTCTACCTCGCCATCTTGAACGAATTAGTCGGTTGACTGTGTAAGCCTCGCTGCCATCAATCATACATTGTGGCGGCATAGCCACAGGCTCTGGGACCAGGCGGTCCGCAGCAATGGCCTTCGTGCCCCTCTCCACATCCTCTGACACCTCAGGACAAAAGCTTGAGTCGACAGACAGGAAACCTCCCTCTCTTGGACCTGAAACTTGGGAGGCTGGAAACCATTAACACACTGAAAAGGCAAGAAACCAGCAGATGAGGAGACCAGGGTGTTGTGGGATGGGACAAGGTTTGCAGAGGCACAGCAGAGTCTTTTCCAATTCTTGATTCCCCTGCTCTGTCTGACTGTTAGATTGCGGATGAAATCCAGAGGACAAACTGACCGTAGTCCACAGATCCCCATCCAGAAGGCAGATGTGAACTGTCGCACCCAGTCGGACACCACCTCCAAATGAAGACCATGGAGATGACATGATGGATGACTGACAGGGCTGTCTCTTTAGCAGAAGGCGGGGCAGGCAGGGGAACAAAATGACATGATTTACTGAACCTGTCCACAACAGTCATGATCACTGTGTTGTTATCCGTAACCAGGAGTCTGATAATTAAGGTCAGGGATATGTGGTACCAGGATCGGTGGGGAACAGGTGGAGCAGCCCCGCTGGGGTGCGATCTTTCGCCCTGTGTTGGCTACAGGCCCTGTAGGCAACCACATACACGTTGACATCCTGATGCAGAGTGGGCCACCAGAACCGCTGGATGATGATGGATGGATGATTCGGGATCGCAAAGTATCTATGACAAATGGACCCACCACAACACCTCAGCCCAGTTGAGACAAACAGACGACCAACAGGGCATCCTGGGGGCGGATGGACTCCCTCCAGAGCCTGTAGAACTCTGTTTGACTGCACAGGAGACTGCAGCCACCACCAAAGCCATTTGCAAGATAGGACTTATGTTCTTTGCCTCCCCTCCCCACGAACACGCAAGTCTGATTTCTGGCTGTTTGGCTAAATGTGTGAGATGTCATTAGGTGTGCAGCGGACAAAGTTGTAATATACGGTACACATCCCCAAGCCCCCACACGTGATCACAGAGTGTGCCATGATATTCTTTACAATGTCAAAATGTGCCGCAGGTGAAGAAAGGGTGGGGAACACTGCTATAATACTCTTAACAAAGGCCGGGGAGGAGCGGAACTCAATGGAATAGGTGGCCACTGATCTACCTCCCTGTCTGAACATCATGAGACCAACAGGTTGTGCGATGGAGCTCGTCTCGAAGGCAAAAACCTTCTGTAGTTCAGAATAAAATGACTTGCAGTATGCGCAAGCGGGAGAGTTGTGCTCACACTATGCCGTTTCCCACGTGCAGACCCTACCAGTCAGGTGGTTGATTACACAGGAAACCTTTGCTGCCTCAGAGTCAAACAAAAGATGATGATGTCATGAAAATAGTAAACATGTGGAAAATAGCAAAAGGTTTATGAGGAAGGGCCAACTAACTCCCTGTGCCCTTGAAAAGGCTTGGTGCCCTCCATTCTCAGTCCCCAGACAGAATGCGCAGGGGCAGCCGCAGTGGCACCGGAAATGGAAACAGACGCAGACGGGGCCTACCCACTCTGGAGAACCCTCAACCGATCAACTATCCCCTTAAGCTGCAATTCCAGGGTCCCAAAACGATCTGCCACAGTGAGGTGCACTGTGTACGACATTGTACTTGCGCCAGAACTCAGCACCCATCGTACTTTTGTTACACTATGTGAATTGTTGTGGTGACAATAAAGATTCCTGATTCCTGATAAGGCAAAGAGGAGATTCACATGTTTGCAGTATGGGAGAGTTCATAAAACTGAGGTTTCCTGCTTTGTGTGCAAAACAGAGCCGGTTCATTATCAAGCAGGAACCGATGACAGGGAGAGGTGATGAGTGATGAATGATAAGTCATAAAATGCCATGGACACTGCTTTTTTTTATGATATGTTATCAAAGAAACCTTTGACAGCTGATATGGTAACCAGGTGTGGTTGGTGTGTTTGTGTGTAAATGAGTGTGTGAAAGTCTGACCAAAAGAGTAAAGGTAAAAGGAAAGTGAGATAGCAAAGGAGTGGCGGGATGGAATGATGCAGTGTCGATATGGTATATAAGACGTCGCCACACTCCTCTGTCCTACATTTTTTGCCGACAACTCCTTTGCACCGCTACCCTCTGACACTGATCAGCCACTGACACCATGATAAATCGCCAAAGTTCTCAGATTCTTGGTGTCCATTCCTCCTCTATTCCAAGTCCTCTGCGGGTGGAGAGGTCATATGCCCACAGTGTCAGCGGAGGTGCAGGTGGCTATGGAACCAAGATCTCCACCTCATCCTCTGGCTCCAGGGTTGGTGGCAGCTTCGGAGGCTGGAGTGACATCCTGTCTCTGCAGTCCTCTGGATGCATCTCTGGATCCATGACCATCGGAAATGAGAAGATAACCATGCAGAACCTCAACGATCGACTGGCGTCCTACCTTGAGACAGTGAAGAGCCTGGAAAAGGCCAATAGGTCACTGGAGATAAAGATCCGAGAGACTGTTGAGAAGAGAGGCCCCTTAGAGGGCAGAGACCACAGCAAATACAATGCTGTCATTAAAGATCTGAGGGCCAAGGTTAGTATCCATACCATTCATCTGTCAAACAAGGGACCAAAAGGATTCATTGCAATTTCATGTTGATAAGCAGGAAACGTTTGAAGAATTCTCTAAGGATCTACAACAGGTTTTGTGTAGCAATTACTGTCAAGACCTTCCAAAATTATGTACTTTACACAAAAATAATCTGTGCATATTCCTATTTATTCAGCAGCTATTGTTAACACTCTAAATTGTCCATTTGTGCACCCTTGATATATCTGTATGAAATGATTTCTCTAAATTGCATGGTGTTGTCTTATAGTACAGTAAAGGTATGAAATGCTATCTTATACATTTTTTTGTATTTCTCACACCCAAAATCTATATCCCGTAGATACATGACATGCTGACGGGGAACGCACACCTCGCCATTGCTCTTGACAACGCACGCCTGGCCTCGGATGACTTTAAACAAAAGTAAAAGTTCATTCTATGATGTGAAATGTTTTTGTTTTCCCTAATGAAATTACTGAGCGGTCAAACAAATGGTGAAGAGGCTCTTCTGTTCTGAAACTACAAGGCTGGAATTTGAGCTGACTATGCGTCAAACAGTGGAGGCTGATGTGGCTAGGCTGAGGAAAGTTCTGGATGACACCAATGTGATCCGGCTGCACCTGGAGAGTGACATTGAATCTCTGAAGGAAGAGCTGATCAACCTGAGAAAGAACCACGAGATAGTAAGTAGGATTGCTAAGAGCGCTGCCAGTTTGTCTCCATTTCTCTGTCTCTCCGTCTGTCTGCACATGTATTGACCATCCATATATACTGTATATTCTCATATATCTATCAAATAGATTTTTAGAATATTGTAATTGTCTGTGTTTCATATTATCTCCCTTCTAAACCATTGATTCAGATACTATAGGTCAAATTCTGATTCTACTGATAGTTCAATTTGTTAGACCATGATTATATAGGAAAGCGAGAACAGAGAGGATTTGAGAAAAACAAAGCATGTTACTGCACAGGATGACCTGTCATTCCGGGAATAACTTCTCAAACGGTTTCCGTTTGGACAGGATGTTGCTGAGTTGCGAGCTCAGATCACCCAGGTTGGAGTTCAAGTGGATGTTGACTCCCCTAAAGGACAAGACCTGGCCAAGATAATGGAGGAGATGAGAGCGAAGTACGAGAGGATTGCACTGAAGAATCAGGAAGAGCTCAAAGCGTGGCACGAATCTCAGGTGCAGGGCAGTGATAAGTCCAACACACAAAAAATGAAGCTGAATATTAAGGTTTGTTTGTTATTTCACCTTTGCATTCAGATGACAGAGGTGCAAGTTCAGGTAACTACAAATACCGCTGCTCTGAGGGAGGCAACCACTGTTGTGACTGAAACTAGAAGAAGATATCAGGCTCTGGACATCGAATTGCAATCAGCATTGAGCTTGGTACGAACCTCTGTTCAGTGCAAACTTCCATGTTCAACAATCATCCAGATCAGTGACAGCCTTGAGTTTGAAAGTGGGAAAATTAGCTTTGTGAGCCTCATATTATCACACAGACCAACTGGCGGGACAATCTGGACAACAAAAAATCAATAATTCCTGAATTTTCAGAGACTTGTACCCCAGTCAAGGTAGCCGGCTGCCCACCTGCAGCCGGGTCTGCCTGAGGTGTCCCCCTGTTTAACGGGATTTCGCCCTTGCCAGTGTTGCAAAGTGCTCGCCAATGGGGAAATGTTGGGTCTCTGTATGTAAATCTTACAGAGTCTGAATGTTTAGATGATTGGGAGCTCCATCTTGGAAAGTGCCCTCAGTTCTTATAGAGATTTTTTGCTATACAGATAAAATTGGATCCAGTTGAATTGAACTGAACCGTCTCCTGCACTTTCACTCCTTTTAACAGAAAGCATCCTTGGAGGCTGCACTGCACGACATAGAGATGCGTTACAACATGGAGGTTGAGAAGTACAACCTGGTCATCTTGAGGCTTCAAGAGGAGCTCAAACAGATCCGCGGAGACATCCAGCATCAAACACAAGAGTACCAACACCTAATCAACATCAAGGTCAAACTAGAGGCTGAGATTGCCGAGTATAGGAGGCTGCTAGATGGTGAGGCAGAGTTTAGGTGAGTTTTTGGATAGGCCCAAAAACACAAGGAGGAGGTTTTGATCAATGGCACGGCTAGGCCACCAGAATTTGCAAATTTGATTCAAATTCAATTCATGCAAACATCAAGCAAAACACTGACATTAGTCATTTTCTTCTTTTCTCTCTTCCCACTTCCTTCTCTGACACTGACCATTTGGAAAGGTCACGCAGATTTGATTTTAGCACGTATGAGGAAGCGCTGCAGTTTTTTTTTCACTATGACTGAAAATAGCACTTTTGTGTCTCTTCCCAGACTTGAGGATGCCGCCGACCTGAAGTCTGTCCAGACCAAGGTGGTAACAGTCACACAGACACTGGTGGACGGCAAAGTGGTGTCAGAGCACAAAGATGTCAAATCCAGCGAGGAAATAGCTGTTGCTTCACCTTAAGATGAAAACATGAACCCGCAGCTGGAGTGAAATTAAAAACAGAGGGGAAAAAAGACAACAATAAAAAGAGAAAAACGTGTATGCCAGTATTTGTCAGATAATGGTGAGATAAGGCCAATAAATCAATACATCCTCCTTTTATGAGGCGTGCACATTAATTCACGGTGTGACACAGTACAAATGATTAAAATAGCTGAAGCTGGCCCGATTTTCTTAATAATAAAGACTTATAATTATGTAAGACAGCTCCTTTGTTGGGCTGCCTGGCTGTCTGCCATGACCCACCCTCCCACACACAGTGTCCAGGAAATTCTCTGTGTGTCCAGATCTCAGGAATTCACGTTGTGACCTGCAGTTCCTGTGGCTTTACCCCCACCACAGCCAGCAGGCCTCTATTCCCAGGCTTTTTCCAGCCACGCCATAGTTCAATCCAGTTCAGTCCTGTCTCTCAGTCTCCCTGTCACCCTGGCTCTCCCTGAGTTTGTTTAGACTCACATTAGACGCTCTAGTTTGTGTGTGCTGTCTGCTGAAAATGACCTCAGGGATGGATCACCGCATAACTTTGCGTTAACAAGCAATTTTGGTGGTTGTTATCATTAAAAAACAGATATAACAAGGAGAAATAGTTCTGTAATTGGATTTGGCACAGTGTTGGATTTTTCATCTTTTTCATCTTTTGCTATTTGGTAGGGCATTTATGACTGCTTACAACATTCTTATGGCATTATCCAAGTACCAATACAAACATTTTGCTATGTTGAGTTTGTCCCAGTTGGTGATCGGCGCTGTTTGTCTCGCTGGAATTGACCGTCAGCAATACAAAGCAATAGTGTCCTTATTTGTTCCCGAAAGGCTCATTTAAGCTCTCTAAGCCTGTGTTATGGCTGCATGGCAAGGTGTCAGCATTGACTCTGAACCCAGCAGGCAACTATAATGACCCATAACTTTTCAACTGCCAGAGTTTCCCACAAAGTCTCTCAGCTTGTGTTGCAATAGTCATTTGCTTCCCATTCTCACCTTACCAAGAGAGACTGAGCAGACCAAACCAGGGAGAAGAGAAATTCACGAGTAAAAGGGGAAAAGAAGCAGGGACAGATGGATGGAGTTCAAGACAGATTGATGGTTGGATAGATAGACAAGATTAAAAAGACAAGTGCTGTGCAC
This sequence comes from Carapus acus, assembly GCA_900312935.1. Lineage (NCBI taxonomy): Eukaryota > Metazoa > Chordata > Actinopteri > Ophidiiformes > Carapidae > Carapus > Carapus acus. Next base: position 24,839 of record OMPJ01016540.1, read on the forward strand.
CTCTCTACCTATCACCGTACGCATGCCTGCCATTCCTGTGTCTGAGCTCCATGGGGATCTGGCAACACAATAACTTTCTTTGGACACACAATAGCCTGTTGAGGGAGCCTCCTCACCACTTTGAACTGAGTTATATGATGGCCTGACTATGTGCTGTGAGATTTTTGAAATTTCCAAAAACAACTTCTATTTTGGGCATCATTTCCCCTCTGAATTTGTGAGGACCTCAGGCAACTTCCCAGGTAAGTTTCTCAAGGTAGTTGCTATCTTGGTAAAGGCCACATCAACGATGGTCAACATTGCCAAAAAAAATTTAAAAAAAGAAAGAAATTTTCAAAAGCATTGCTAAAGTACAAAGTACACAAATGATCCCCTCTCTGCTCACAAGGTGATTAGTGAAGCACTGGGTATAAACAGTGTTGTTTATTAAGGAGCATTGAACATTTACAATACGGAGTAAAGGAAGTACAATTGCATTCAATTTTCACTCCGTGCACAGGAGGGAGTGTGCTGCCTGCAAAAGGGGGAGGAAAGGTTTACAAAACAGACCTCACAGCAACAAGATTCACATGCTCACCTTTATTGTGAGACAGATCACTCCGTTTTGTTGATATAGGGTGGCTTTGACGTGCTTTACCATACGTTTATTTGCACCTGTTGTGAAACTTACACTCTAATTTACTGTTGCAAGGTTGCATTGGTTCAAATGCATTTTCAGCTCCTATACTGTATGATCTGTTCATCTCCAACACTGAACATGATGTGAAGACAAACAATGTAGTAGCTGGGGGATGCGATGAAATCCGCAGAGTTCACTATTCATATTGGCTCAGTATTAAGATGAAAACTGTAACATGATGCAATGTGTGGGCGTTGTTGAGCTGTGTCCAACATTTAACGCGATTGAGACAAACTCCATCTGGCCAAAGTTGCACACAGATTGCGTCAGCTGAGGGTTACACCTTCGACTTCAGATTGGCCAAATGTTGTCTGTTCGGTTTTATCAAGCAAAGGCCAGAGGAGGATATCATGAGCTATTTCAAAGTCCAATAAACAATGACAGAGTTCATTCAGAACATTCCCTCCAAGAAGTGGGAGTATTTCCTGCAAGTATGCAACTCTGCTGTTCAATATCCTTGTTTAGATTTTTCTTCTCTCGACACGTTTAAACATTTAACAGGCTTCTCAGACATCAGATTGTGAATCATCCCTTTCTCTCTCCACTCGCACATCCCAGGTTCTTCCCCTTCCTCTTGACACATGTTCTGAGTGTGCCACTGTCAACACGGTCACTGTTGGCCTAGTGCTCTCAGCTCGCTGGCAGCACTGGGTTTGTGTCGAAGACAGAATTATTTGTTGGCAGTGTCCTTACAGCTTTTGATATAATTGTTCAGACATCGTGATAGATCTCAAGGAAATGACAATCTAATCTGTCAAACATAAACCCGCTCTTTTGCAGCTGCACACATACAAAGCTCCCTGGTTGTCGTGAAAAATGCAGTGTTGAGGTCTGGGCCAGTCGTGGCAGTGAAAAAAAGAGGGGTAGGAGAGGGAGGGAGGTTCGGCGGAAATGAGAGTGAAAGTGGAGTGAGGAGGAAATTCAAATAGGGACAGACGGGGAGAGAAAAGTGTGGGAGAGTACAGATGTAAGAGAGGCAGAGCCGGAGGAGGGGCAGAGGCCAGATTAAGTAAGAACAGAAGCTGGCGGCCAGCCACAGTCTGCCACGCTTTTCTCTCCATGCTCTGATTTTCCATAGCTTGTGCGTAAGCAGGAAGCTGGTCTCACAGTCAAAAAGAGCTGAATTCGCTCAATGGGAGTGAGTCATTTGCCTAGTCTCCTTGGAAAATCTAACCAGAAGAACGCGGTGACCAAGAACTCCCAAATTGTAGTGCCAAGGCGCTGAAATAATTAACATCAATGCACTCCCTTCTAAAAATACAGCTCCACATCTGCTACTCTGAAATGGATGTAGCCTGAAAGAACCCTTCCAGAAAAGGCATGACGTTCAAAATCATACAATACACACAGCAATTCAGACTGTGCCAAAGTAATTCATTTGTTTGGGCCAAAGAAAATTGTTGGGGGCAGAATATGTGCAGGTATGATTCCCATATACTTGAAGCTCATTATCTGAAATACTTTCAATGGCCTTGACATTCTTTGAATGTGTTACTAGCTCAGATTCCACAACACTAGGTAATTACTGGTGCCGGTACATGTATGGTGTGCTGCATCTGCCGGTCACTCTCTCACTTTCATGGTGTGAAGCGAACTCACAACCAGACAGTGACTCACTTCAAAAAGGCTTTGATGGGAATTCTGTTATAAAATCTCTTTTTATAACTTTTTGGTAAAGAAACTGCAGTTGTGTGTGATAGACAACAACATTAAGGATGAGAAAAAAGAAAAGCATTTAGACTCCTCTCTGCTAGTCTCTTAGTGTTTGTTTAACCTACCCTCCAATATTCATAATTCAGCTATTAAGCAACAATATATAAATGGAAATTAAACCTTTAGGAAGTATAACATTTTAGTGTATTTTAGTGTAAGTATTTACTGATTCAAATATCAATGAATGCAAAAAGCCATGTTAGCATTTCTACAATACCAAAATTGACAAAAGAAGTCATTGTTTAAACAGCTGCTCATTTACATTACATTCAAGCTGCTCAGTAGTTTTTTTGAGGGATGCCAGTAAATTTCAAAGAAAATTCTTTGTGTTATATCTGTTTGTATGAGAGGTTAATGAACTGTGGGGGTCATCCGGGGGCTTTAACACTATGAGCTCACTTGGTTCAAGTGCAAAACATGTGATGTCTTGTGACTACATCTGGTTTCGGAGCCTTGACACCTCTCATCCTCTCTTTTCTTGAGATGGAGGCTGGGATGACAAAAAAAAAGAGTGTGTCAGACAGTGACAGTGGCAGACGTCATCGGAGGAAATGATCCACCATGTCAAGACAAGTCAAGTATTTTCATTTGTATGGCACCAAATCGCAATAGAAGTCATCTCAAGGCGCTTTCTAAGGTGGAGCCAGTAGGGCTCCTCAAAATGTTAACACCCAAAGTCCCTAAGATGAACACACATAGACCCAACATATCCCCCATTACCAACAGTAGCGAGAAAAAACTTCCATCAAATGGAGGAAACCTCGGGCAGGCCAGGCTACAGGTGGGCGGCCAACTACTCTTACTGATTTTAGTAATCACCAGTAACCCTGCATTTTTGGATCGCAGAGCTCTGGTTGGATGATAAGGCACAATCAGCTCTATCCGGTGTTATGGTGCCTGATTATGTAGGATCAGGGGTGGGTTCTTTAAGAAGAGGTGTGACTACAGCAACCTTGAAAGACTGAAGTACGTAGCCAGCCAATATGCCAAGAGGTATATTAATCATATAAGTAGAGATGTTCCTATTAAGACCATGTTTTGGTCTGATTCTATTATGCATCGATCATCAAAACGATCGTTTTGGTCACTTTTGACTGAAATAGGTAGTCCTCTCACTGTGGGACAAGATTTGCAGTAGGAGTCCTAATTATAGAGTCAGCGTTGATGAGAGGATTTCCATCACGGTAAAGGAGAGCCCACAATCAAGCAGTCCAAGGGTTGGTATGACCCTCAGTTGGAATGGTGCGCTTAGGAAGATTCTCTCTCTCTGTGTCTCTCTGTCTAGGTCCCTCTCTCGCTCTCTGTCTCTGTCTCTTTCTCTCTCTCTCTCTCTCTCTCTCTCTCCCTCTCGCTCTCTGTCTCTCTCTCTCGCAGGAGTCAAACACATTGACTCGCATTACTCTTCCCCACAGTTGTTGACGCCTTAAAGGCCGACACAACATAGTCTTGACAAAGAGTGACTGCCTCTTGTGCGTGTGGAATCTAAATGGCAGTAAATGAGGCATGCAGTGAAAATGAGGTATACCAGGGGTGTGTTACTCTGGGAACCACTGAGGCCTCAGTCTAATTGTACATGGTAAAACACCATTCAACGCAGAGATTTAAGAGTGGAAAGTCTGAAGTCAGACTACCACATATCACGGTGCTGTTTGCGACATAATGAAGCAGTAGTTTATGGCTATCTTCGCCACAGAAAGAACAATCTAATATTCTCTCTTTTCGTTAGTTTGAACTTTGATTCATTCTGTCGGATTTGGTTTTAGCTTATTTTATTCAAACCATTTTCTCCCAGACAATTACACATGACAGACTTTGAATTTCATCTCTTTCTTCAAGCTGGACAATTCATCACAAGAACACAACACACACATACAAACACACACACACACACACACACACACACACACACACACACACACACACACACACACACACACACACACACAAAAGCACTATCTATCTATCTATCTATCTATCTATCTATCTATCTATCTATCTATCTATCTATCTATCTATCTATCTATCTATCTGTCTATCTACAGTATCTATCTATCACACGTGTCCATCTCATTCAGTGTAACTAGCATCGTGAGAAGTACACTGGATAATCATTTAGGGACATAAAGTTAATGTAAAACAAGTTTGTGGAGCCAAACAAATGATTAACAGTACATAAACTG
>OMPJ01016545.1:3821-34670 GCA_900312935.1 Carapus acus
GGCGAGCGCCTGCCGAGGCCTGACCGCCTCTGGGCCGCCGCCGCCGCCGCTGTTGCTGTCGTTCCGCGTATCAGGTTTTCACAGCGCTGAACCGCGACAGCGGATATCGATTAAGAAATCAAACACATCGGGGAGGATGTACGGGCGACGGGCAGAGTCGGCGGCAGGCTGATGGAGTGCAGGCGGAGTGGATACTGGACTCTGGATTCCCCTCAGTGTCAGAGATAGAAATCTCAGGGGGCTCCTGACAGTTGCCAAGCAACCGCCTTTCCCTTTTCTACATTCCTTTTCTCATTTCCTCACACCGATGTCTCTGTTCTGAGGGAGAAGTGTAAAGTGGGCAGTCTCCCGTGACAGCCCTCCATTTGTCCGTGTTACAGATGTGTCGTGCGGCGTGTGCGCGCGTGTGTGTGTGTGTGTGTACATGTGTGTGCAGGGAGCACATCTGGTACCTGGTGCGGTTCAGATCGATCTTACAAGGATCCAGCTCGATGTACTTCTTCTCATCAAAGATGCGGTTGATGATGGGCTTCAGCACCTCATGCAGATACAGCATGCCCACAGCCTGACACACACACGGACACACACATACACACACAGCATGTCAACACCTACACTCATCTGTATTCCAGTTGAAAAGCCATATGCTATAAATAGCATCTGATGATGTCATAGGGAATCACCATCCTGCAGCATTTCTAAGAGGAGCAGGAACATTTTCTGATCACGGAAGCAGGAGGAGTGGAAACTAAGACTGGTGATATGGTGGAAGCTTCATTGTGCTTCGTCCAGAATTTATCATCATTTTATTATGATTTAATTCACACCAATGGTCGAATGCTTTTCTAGGCTGAATAAATAAATCCCCACATACCTTCATGAACTGCTCCATGGCTTTGGAGGCCAGAGAGTTGGAGCGGAACAGCGTGTTTGGGTCGGCTGTGAGAGGAGCACAGACACCAAAATAATGAAACATCTACGCTGTGAGGGAGGCCACAGTTTGGAGAAGATGAGAAAGAGAGAAAAACGCTGCCCGGTTGGTTCCCCTGCTGTCATGGAGCTACTCTGTAGCCTCCTGCAGCGTGTGTGTGTGTGTGTGTGTGTGTGGTAGCGATGATTAACTGTGTGAAAGTCGACTTCCTCCGATCTGCGCTCAGGTCAGTGCTGACCTTCATGTTCTCCTGCATCACTGAGGTCCTTCAAAGCTTCAGCAGCATGTCCACACTGATGGGAACTGCTCGCTGGGTAAATATTCCAGGCCTCAAAGGTCAGACAGCAATGGCTGACTTGTAAAAACAGCCTGATGGGAAGTTTTACAGACGGAGAGCCACCATCTCTTTCACACACACATACTGTACACACATGTTGCTTTCCTTTTCTCTGTGCGCTCTGCGTCCTTCCGGCATCCGTTTCCCTTAATCAGCCGGTTATCCTTTCGGATCATGTAGAGTTGCTATGGTAACGAGGCTAAACCGAAACGGCGACGCGGTGGTGACGCTTCAGAAGCGAAACCTCAAACCCACAGCGAGCACACAGAAGGGGGAGACGGTCGAGCGGGTAAGCAACTGGAAGTAAATATAGAAGCGGCAGGTTCAGACTACCCACACACACACACACACACACTAACACACTCTCATACAAACACACCGTCGCCGTGGGGGTCAGAGGCCTTAATGTCAAATCAGGGCTAAATAAGAGCAGCCAGAAGGGGGTCGGCGAGAAGAGGACTGATTGCAAATGGGGAGAAAATTGGCGAATGCTCCAGTCTGACTAAGACGCAGACTGAGTCACCCAGATAAACTTAGAGTGTTACGCACGACCGTGTGCGTAAATGTGTTTGTTAAGCGCGGCACAGTTAGAGCTACTTTGGGGCTAGAAAGAGCGCTAATAAAGCTTTGCGGCGTTCTTCAGCGGTGGACCTCAGGTCAGACTGCTGCTGAGCTCGGTGTCCAAGCGTCACGGAGACGTTTGGATTGTCCTCAGTCAGGTGGCATCGCGAGTCGGGACTCCAGAGAGACAAAACCTTCACCCAGCGGGTGGATGAAGGTTCCTCTGAACCTCCTTTAGCTAACGATCTGCATTTTGTTTTTATCCCGGGTGCCTCTCGCTCTTACTGGTGTGGTTGACCTCGCGGGTGTTCAGGTAGTCCAGGAAGGGCACCACCAGGCCCTGGCCCAGGTAGATCTTCACCAAGGTCATGGCCACGTCCTGCCGGCTCTCCACTGTGGTGACCTCCTCCAGCATGGTCAGGGCGCTGCTGTCCTCCACCTGGTGGAACCCCGGAACAGGGTGATTAATGACCGAGACGCTTGTGGAGTCCCATCTCCTCAGAATTCACACCGACAGCCAATGAGTCCCTGGAACAGTCCCTCAAGGTTTCAGGTGAGGCTAGAGCACGTCCGGGGTTAATGGGTTAGGGTGGGTCAGTGGGTTAAATGTTAGCCGTGCTGACCTCGGCGGGGGAGATGACCGACTCCACCAGGAGGTCAATGAGGGGCAGGTAGTACACGGAGGGCAGAATCCGATCCTCCACCAGGCGCACCTTCAGACGCAGGGCGCCAAGCTTCCCACTGCGCACGGGAGAACGCGCACACACACACACGCACAGTGAGGAAAGTAGCGGAAGGATGTGAGGGAAAAGCCCCACACTCATGACTATAATCAGGGAAAACAAAGCACAGAGAGGCAGGATGTCAAAGAGTACATTGTTTCATAGGATCCGATTTTGTTAGCAGACTACGGCCGAGCGACCCGAGCGGTCCAGGCGGTCCGAGCGGCCCGGCCGGCGCGAAGTGAATCACACTTCGTTCCCACACCGACGCTTGTAACGGATCCTGCGGGAGCCCAGTTCCCACAGAGAGGCTCTGTTATCTGTGACTGTGACATTTTCTTTCCTTTTTTTTTCTCACTTTGGGCACAAAGCAGCTCTCTCTTTCCCAGGTTCTGCTCTCAGACTGTCTGAGTGTCTACCCTCCCTGCCCCCCTCACCAACACACACACACACACACACACACACATTCAAACACACACTAACACACACAGAGCCAGTCCCTGATAAACCCAACAGATTAGCTTCACTTACTCGGACCTCTTTGCTCTCAGATTGCCCGTGCAGTTGCTGGCAATGGCATAACTGCACACCTGTGTGTGTGTGTGTGTTAATGTGTGTGCGTGTGTGTGCGTGCCGGCGTGCATGTGAGTGTGTCTAATACGCAACAAAAAGCCCTTAGAGGTTACCATTGCTCGTGACATTAAATCTCACATCCGCTCCACGTATCGCTCCTCATATCTTTCATTCACACACACACACACACGCGGTCACACACTCACAGCAGAGCCGGCTTGAGCAAACAAGCACGCCCATAATACTCACCCGGCGTCAACCTCGTTGTTTCCCAGGGGAAGCAGGCGAAACCAGCCTTCCAACAGAGGCGTCTTGTGCAGGCAGGCCAGAGGAATCTCCACCTGCGGAGGTAAACAGGTCAGACCGCACTGCCAACCAACTGTCGCCTACTCACACTACACACGCCAGTGTGTGTGGAGATGTGCCGCCGTGTGCGTGTGTGTGAGCTCCTCACGGGTGAGGATCCGCTCTGGCTCCCACCTTCCCCAGGAAGTCGTTCTTGCCCACCATGTCCCAGTCCCAGACCTCCAGCGTGACCGTCCCCTCCTGACTCAGCTCCTCCGGGTCCAGATCCAGCTCCAGGGTCTCGCCCCAGTGAGGGAAACGGGTTTTCTTGATGATCTGGGGGGGGGTTTGGAGAGAGGATGAGAACAAAGCTCTTTGCCCACCTCGCGTCCTCTGTGACCTCAGCGAGGTGGGGTGGGGCAGCTCAGGAGGAGCATCAGCACGTGTCTCCTATCGATTCGTGCTCGGATGTCTCCCTGTCTGCACCCTCACTTCATCCCCGATTCACCCACTGAGCTTCTGAACCTTACAGAGCTTTTGGATCTCTCACTTCTGGTCTAGGCTGCTGCTTTTGAGGACAGCAGACTCTGGATTTGGCGAAATAAAAAGATGGGCCACTATCCGAGAGAGTTCAAACACATGCCGGGTCCCCCTGCTGTCAGCCCAGCTCGCTTATCTCCACGCTCTTTAAACAGCTGTCAGTGGAATCTGTGTGTGTGACTGTGTGTGTATATGTGTGCGTGTGTGTCCACGCATGTGTGTGTGTGTGTCTTCTGTCTGGTGAAACCACAGCATTCGCCCTTGTGTGCACATCGTGCCGCATCACAGATTTTTCATGCCTTGACATTCAAAATGAGGGACTTTTCACTGAAATGAGACTCAGACAAACCACTTACACACACAAACACACACCCACCACGCTTACCGACGTCTCTGCGCTGTGGTTATTGAACAGCACCCTGGCGAAGGGGTCGGAGGTCCCTGAGATATCTCTCGGCGCCAAGTCCCTGTGGTGTCAGCGAAAAAGAGCCAAAGTGATTTGGTGCACAATCTCAACCCGTTTACACAACCTGGATCGCACAACCCGACACACCGCAGGGAGGGAGGACGCCTGAGCCGTAATGGGTTCTTTTCTTAGACGTCCTTTCGGGCTGACGGTCCATCAGGGTTTCTCCTGTGAGAGCAACTCGCCCACCAGCACTAGCAAAAGCTCAATTCCCGAAATATCGATTCCCCCGTCACAGAAGACGTCCCTCTGATCTGAGCTCAGCCTCTGGACGTGCAGGGCGGTGAGAAGCTTCGTCTCGCTCACGTGACTTGGTGTCACGTTTCCCGTCCTGTCTGATCTTGCTGAGGAAGAGCGTGAGCAGGATTCTCTCCTCGTCTCCTCCTTCAGCCGGCTGTAAATTCTTCCTGCTCTCCAGCTTTTCCTCCTCCTCTCCGTCCTTTGCAATACTAATCATTTCAAGGAACACGCCGTCTTTGAAATGTACTTCACCTGTCATGACGTTCTCTTGCTGATGAGATAAAGCCCCAAATGTGCCGGGAGAAGCCGAGATGCTGCTGCCGAGTCACGGCGGTGTCTGACAGGGGCCCCAGACGGGTCGACTTTAATTTTTAATCATTTAGAGAACTCTCCCGACTGTCTGCCGACCCCAGCTGACCGGAATGTGGCCGGAACCCTCCAAGAGGATCAGGGACCATCTAAGGAGGACCCCACCACCATCGTCAAACCTTGGTTAAGGTTCCTCACCTGGCTTCGATCACTTGACACCTCAGGCTGATCTTCTCCGCCTCCCTCAACAGCTCCAGCCTGAGGTGGATCTCCCCTTGCACCTCCTCATCGGGGTCGATCCTTGTGAGGTTCATCCAGCTGTCCAGCCCTGACGACAACACAGAGAAGATACTGTATTTCACATAATTATGTAAATAACGCCACAAACGTGGTGATGAAACGATTGAGCTCCTGCTGACTTTGACCTTCGGCCATCTCCTGCTGAGGAACATCAAATATGACGCAGCCTGTTTTCTCCATTTCTGTACTATCAGACATCAGGACGGGTGCAATGCCGAGGCCTGCCTGCGGGGGCGTCACTGACTCAGTGACGCCCTGCTGCAGTGAATCACGAGGCGAGGGAGGCCGCGACAGGTGGCTGCCGGGAGCCGCCTCGCATCACGAGAGGAAAAAAATAAAACAGCGAGAGACCCTTCACCCCACTGTGGGAAACCTGTGTGTGTTTAACCTTTGACCTCTGCCGCCCATCACTCACGCAACCCCGACCCGCAGCCTCCGTACCTTTGGCTTGACATCCGATGGCATCCTTGCTGAGCATTATCTTCCCGATGACGTCGTCGTGGCTGCGGCGAAGGAGAAAAGGAGAGATTAGCGCCCGGGCGGCAGCAGCAGCAGCAGCAGAGATGTTTGTCTGGCGCGGGAGCTGATGGCCGGAGAAGGAGGAGTGACACAAACAACAACAACAACAACACCGAGGCTCAGTCTGGGCCGCCATCTGCCTGTGGACGTTCGTTTTATTTATGAGCTCAGATGATTTTCCCAAACGTTTCATCAGCGCGACCACCGTTTTGCTCCCCGGTGAGCCGGGTTAGCCAAACACGGCGGGGTGACATAAATCAGGCGAGAGGCTCCAGCAGGCCGGAGCAGCGGCTTACCCGATGGTGTCCTCGTCCATGACGTAGAAGGACAGAGAGTGGAACCCCATGGGGAGGTGCAGCGTGTACTCCTCGCCCCAGAATGGGCTGAGGTTCTTCCACACTGTGGCCGTCCTGAGGTGGGCAGGTGGAGAGGGAAAAGATGGAGGACACATTGAGCTAATCTGCGCATTTTAGGCAGGGATATGAAGGTAAACACACAGCTAGCATAAACACGACGCCCGGTGAGATCCCACACACACACATACGCACACATTCACCATCGCCCAACCTCAGCCGGACGGCGAGAACTCGCTAACGAGTGACCGCGGTGAATCATTTGGCCTCGGGACGGCAGTGGGAGCGACTCCGTCTGCTGTCACATTATATTATTCCTTCGAAACGCAGTCTGCGAGTAGGTGAAGAGCGAGGAGGTGTCGTGTGGAAATAATTAAAGTCTGGGTCTTCTAAAGCACTGTCTGTGGAGTGTGTATATATGTGTGTGGAGTGTACGTGTGTGTGTGTGTAGGCCCGAGCGCATATTCTATATTCTGCTGCTCCCAGCATTCTCCTGGCTTACATCAGGAGCTCCCTGCAATAATTGATGCAGCCTCTCCATGGTTACCTGCCAGTGTTTTAAAGGCCAAACCAGTATCAGGTTCTCTGTTTTGGAGGGGCCACCACGCTGATAACACACCCACACACACGCGCGCTCGCACACACATACACACACGCACGCACATGCATGCACACACTCCATCTGGCCTTACATGTGGGATGCACAAACACAGCTTGAATGTTTTCCAACCTCATCCAAGGTGTGTTTGAGAGGTCTATGATTCACTTGTATAAAATGATGAAAAAACCTTTTCAAGCAAGCGACATAATAATAAAATTCTTGTTCATTTCAAAAGGTTGAATAGGAAAACTCACCTGGCCACGACTTCATTATCAACTTTTACAATGCAGTATGGATCACTGGTTCCAGATCTGAGGGGGAGGGACAAAAACAGCTGCATTCCTCAATAAAACCAAATTAATTACTTTAAACTGTTCGCATTTTCCCGATTTGAATGCAATTTGATGAATCTGCCTCTCAATTCCAGCGCTGCCGATTTCCAGCAGAGAGGAGAGAGATTGTGTCTGTGTCAGAAATTCCGATTATCCCGAATACTTTGAGTCCGATCGCTGACACACAAAAGGTGAAATCCAACACATCAGTGCACGCAGAAAATAAAACGGACTTACACGTCTTTGGCTGGGAGGTTCCGTCCCTCGACAATTCGGAAATAGAGAGATGTATTTTTGGCCATTTTCATCAATTAATCTATCGATCTGCCTCGCGCTACGCTCCCATAAGGCGCTGTGATAAATATCGCTCCTCCACTCCGCAACTGAGTTTTCCTCATTTCATGGCACCTTCCATGCGTGACGACGCACAGACTACCGCGATCACGCAAAGCGACCGCTTCTCGAGCCCAGTCACACACACACACACACACGGGCTCAGTCGGTGATCCGCTTGAAAAGCTGCGAGTGTCCCTCTGCGCGTCCAGCGGTTGGAGGATGCGTGGGCTGTCCTATTAACTCTGGAATCAATCTCTCCAAATTCAAGGTGCGCAGATTAAATTTGTTTGACGGCTGTTTATAGATCTATTGTAGCCTCACTCTGCATCTTGTCTCCGTCTCTTTTCACATGACTCGTTTCACCCATTTGTCATTTCCGAAAACGTTTTTTTGTGACACATTGCCTTGTCAACACTAAAGCGCCACCTGCCGAGTTTGCTGCGCAATTACGCGCATCATTTGTTAGGGATTACACGGGGGCAGAAAAGCAGAGAGCATATTGAGGTCCTGTTATTGTGGAAATGGAGAAAAAATTATAATTAAAACAGTCAGTCAGTCGAAAGTCAACCTCTTTCCGCCAAGGACAGGTGAATTTGTGCTGGAAGTAAGACCGTAACGAAAAACAGTAATAAAATAGTAATGGTCACATCTCAAAGAGCTGCGAAAAAGTGGGAAGCTCCACAGGAACGACTCTTAGCTTGGATGTTAAATAATAATCACCACATGAGAATTAATGTCAACGTAAAACAATATATGTAAGATGGATGTATTTGTATCAAAAAAATAGCCCCGCTGGTTCAAGCTAATGAAAGCGAACGTGTGAACAACTGATATATTTGATTTGGAGTTCCCTTTCTTTTTTTTAGAAAGCTTTAATAGGAACTGATTGAACGGGAAATTCTTCAGCTCTGACGTGATTGCATTCATCGTTTTTCATTCGTATACATGCAAACTGATCGAATTATATACTCATGAATTACAATTACAGCGGAGAGCAACTGCAGCAAATGACATTTCCATGGCAGTCAACAGAATTAGAGATTTAGACGTAATTCTGTACTTTTCCTGTTGTCCTGTGGGGGCGGTAATGAGCGGGCGAGCCCTTCGAGTAGACACAGTCGTCCGAAGAAGAAGTAATGCTCCAGTGTTTGACTGTACATCAGTGAATTTCCAAACTATTTTTGGTTTCTCTCGCTACTTTTCTAAAGTCGACTTTGTCGCGATGATAAGTGTGCATTAGACGTATGCAGGTGTGGAATACTAAGTTGTCTGGCGATTTCTCTGGTGGTGTAAATGAGGTAATTACGCCCCGTTAGCTTGGTCTGATGTGGCGCTAATGGCGCAAACTGATGTTAAAACTTTCCCCTTTCCCAGGCACAAGCATGAATCTGTACCCCGGAGTCGCCGACGGGCACGGAGATTCCACCAAACAGCAAGAGAGACACTATTATCTCTTATCGGAGCTGCAAACGCTGGTCAAAGACCTGCCGAGGTGACCGTGCCTTACAGCGACTACTGTACAGCCCAGCGATCCGCGCTGAGATTCAACGCTCTCTGTTTGTTTGTCGTGTGTGTGTGTGTGCAGCTCCTTCCAGCAGCGGCTGTCCTACAACACTCTGAGTGACCTGGCCCAGGCGCTCATAGACGGCACGGTGTACGACATCGTCCACGGTCTGCTGGACATCCAGCACTTGACCGAAAAGAACCTGTACAACCAGCGGCAGAAGCTCCACTCCGAGCACCAAGGTTGTACATTGACCGCTGACAAGTGTCTTTCTCCGTCTCTGTAACGCCCACTTATTATTCTTTTCAAACCCCAACGCTCATTTCAGAAGCATATTTGCACCTTATTCTACCCAGTGTGAAAGCAGTTGGAAAGTGTCGTAGTTCCTCTTAGTTTGTCTTATTTACATATCAATTGGCTGCACAAGAATTTCATTTGCATTGCATGTTATTCTTATGTAGTTATGGTTGACTTTTTTGATTTCTATCCTGAGCCAAAGTGAGTGCATTTTTTTGCTTGCACACGATTGTCAAAATCATGCTGATTGTAGTTACAATTCAGCTTTATTTTCCATCTTATTTGTAAATTTCCCCCCTTCTGCTCAGGTGACACCTCAGATGGCTTCTCTTTGATTTGTCTTAAACATGTTTTCTGAGTGACATGTTCTGAGTTGATCAGTGAGGGAAATTATTTGATCATACTCAGAAAACGAAAGCAGCTGTGAATGATCTGAAGTCACTTTAGTGAAGAAAGTGCACAAGACCAACTCTTTGTACAGTCATTCGATCCAAAACAAACAAAAACGTTTGCAGACACTTCTAGAACTGACAGGCAAAAGCATATATACAAAAAGAAAGTAATTCCACTCTATGAAGTGGCTTTGGAATGGAATTGTCACCTCTTGCTCCACTCTCATTCGCTTTCTAATCTTGCTTTAACACATATGATTCATTACATCCCTCCATAACTTACAAAAGTGGTGTTTAAGTGTTAATTATTGCTTCTGTATTGCATATCTGAAAATGCACGAGACTGTGTGTGGACAGAGTCAGTTATGTTTGCATGATACTATTTGTCTTCTGCTCATTATGAGCTGATACCTTTGCCTTCCAGCACTGAAACAGGATTTAGTGCGAAAGCACAAAGACGCCCTGTTATCATGCAAGTCACACAACCTGACACTTTTGAAAACAAATCAACAAGGAGAGTTGGAGGTATGGAAAAGTCTTTGTCATACATTTCTGCTCCTAAACAGCCATGCGTAGGTCTGCTAAAACGTCTGTGTGTTTGAAGGCGTTGGAATTGCGAGTGCGGGAGGAGCAGAAAATGATGGATAAAAAAGTTGTGGCTGAAATGGACCAAAAGGTGATAGATCAACAGAACACTCTGGAGAAGGCTGGCGTGCCAGGCTTCTACATCACCACTAATCCTCAGGTAAACAGTCGCATGTGGGCGAGGGGACCAATTATCTGTGCTGCATGCAAATGTGGCGCATGTGTCTGTGGTGATCGTTGTTCTAAATTGTCGCTGTTGTTTCAGGAGCTGACAATGCAGATGAACTTGCTTGAACTCATCCTCAAGCTTCAGCAGAAAGAATCGCAATTTGGATTCCCATGAAAACAAGACAACTGCCCCTCGTGGGACATCGACATGCATGTCGAGCATCCAACGTGCAGTGTTTTTTTTTTCTTTGTTTTCTTTTTTTGTTTTTTTGTCGCCTCTAGTTTGTCCCAGTGAAAAAAAAAATTTTTTTTTTAATACAGAAATTTTTAATATCATATTTATTTTGTTCCTCAGTTTACCAGACGGCGCCATGGTACATTTTTTGTACAGTTTGTAATGGGGTTGGATACTTTGATAAGTCATACTCTATGATGAAGGATATAACGAATGGGTTGTACAATTTCATTTTCACAGCGTTATATATAAATATATATATTTTACCACAACTCCCATCATGAGTGTTTTATTTAGCCCATAAAATACTGTCAGATATAACTTTGTCGGTTAATCAGTATTCTCAAAGCAAAAAATTGCATCTTTCACTCTTCTGCGAATGAATGAAGTCATACGAAGCGCTCCCACCAAATGTCACTGAAATTTGAATTCCAGTTATTGAGGCTGTCCCTACTTTGCCCCAAGCTTTTCTTTGAAAAAAATGTTCGTGTTGACACACCACCAGTTATTCTACTTTTGTTACTTTGTCATCCGTGACCTCACTTGCGGCAAACATCTTACATTTGCTGTCTTAAGAAGGAGAAGCTCGTCCGTTCATACAGCAGGGACACTGACATCAGGGGTCTCAGGGTCCCAGCCTGCTTCGGTGGATCCTCTCCTCTGGTTTGTCACGTCGTGTTAGAGCATGAATAAGGCACCTGTCTCTTTAAGGGGCTGCAGCTGTACCAACCACCCTCTCCACTCACCCCTCCCTTCTCACCTTGGGCATCCTGACTCCTCCTGCTGCCACAGATCGTCCCGAACCCGGAGCACAGACGGTAAAACTATTACTTTAATCTTATATGAGATCAGAAAAGTTTGACTGAATGTAGCTTTCTTCAACTACAGCCTGCAGTTTGGTCCTGAAAGATCCACAATAAGAGTTATGCTTTGACATTTTGACATATTGTTGCAGTAGTAGTCTTAGTAGTGATAGTTACTGTGTATTCTAGGTTGGTGATGCCTTGTGCTTTTACGTATGACAACACAAAGTGCCATCATTAATCACGGCAGCAGAAATTGGTCTGCTTGAGACGTAATGGAGAGCAGTGAAAGTAACTTATGGTAGAATGTCATGACTCAATCTTGCGGGAATCCATTAATTGTAGAAATTGCGGCACCTGCTGGTGCTCGCTCCGTCTCGGCTGTCAAACATGCATCCTGCTCTGGGCGGGACGCAGCACCGGCTCCGAGGTGGTTGCAGTTAGTTTCATTGCTTCCTCAGAAAACACATTTTTCTAACCATGAGTTACATGACAGCCTCGCGTTTCGACCCAATTATGCAATTTCGTACTAATTTTCTTCAGGGTTTCGAAGCAATTACTCTGCCTAATACTCTCCCCTTGTCTTGCAGGCGAGGCTCTCACACCAAATGGACGTGGTGTGACTTTGACCCCGACATCCTCCCCTGCCACCTGCGTCCACAACCTCTTTCTCCATGGCAGCCTGTACCAGAGGCTGCGTGTCAGTAAGACAGTTTTGCCAGAAGCTGCGAAGGCGTAAGACACTGGACGACAACATGATGTCCACGCCGTTGAAGCGCTGCCTCTCTGTTCTGGACTTGACCCTGCTGGGTGTGGGTGCCATGGTGGGCTCCGGGATATACGTCCTGACCGGCACCCTCGCCAGAGACCTCGTCGGGCCTGCCGTCATCATTTCCTACCTTTTCGCAGGTTTTGCGTCTTTGCTCGCCGCCCTCTGTTACGCCGAGTTTGGAGCGCGCGTTCCGAAAACGGGGTGCGCCTACGTTTTCACCTACATTTCTGTGGGCGAGATCTGGGCTTTCCTCATCGGCTGGGACCTGATCCTGGAGGCTTTGATCGGTGGGGCTGCTGTGGCCCGTGCCTGGAGTGGCTACCTGGACTCTATATTTAACCACACCATCCAGAACTTTACAGAGACGCATGTTTTGAGGTGGAACGTTCCTTACCTTGCAACTTACCCAGACATACTTGCTGCAGCAATCCTGCTAGTTGCCTCCATCGTACTTGCATGTGGGGTACAAACGTCTTCATACCTCAACCACATCTTCGCCACCATAAGTATGTGTGTGCTAACCTTTGTTCTGGTGGTTGGTTTTGTTCTGGCCGAACCCGCCAATTGGAGCAAGAAAGAAGGCGGCTTCGCCCCGTTTGGGTGGTCTGGGATTTTAGCAGGTACGGCCACGTGTTTCTACGCATTCGTTGGCTTTGACATCATTGCGTCCTCGAGCGAGGAGGCCAAGAACCCGCAGAGAGACGTTCCCATCGCCATCGCCATCTCCCTGGGAGTAGCGGCTCTGGCTTACGTCCTGGTGTCCACTGTGCTAACTCTCATGGTGCCCTGGCACTCGCTGGACACCAGCTCAGCACTCTCAGATGCTTTCTTTCGCCGCGGCCTCAGCTGGGCCGGATACATCGTGGCCATCGGATCGATCTGTGGTGAGTCACTGTAAGAAATGATTAATATACATGATGAGTGTCCTTCCCTTTAGTTTTTGCTTGTCTTCTCATCAGTTAAAGATGTTGTAAGTCTGATTACACTACCTTTACTACCTCTGATTACCTTAAGTTAGAGGGAGGAAGACAAAAACTGAGCCGCTTCGAAATTACCGAATTATGTTAGATTAAATTGACCTTCACAAACAATGACAGCCTTTGGCAAGGTAGAGCAATTGCTGTTATTACTTGAATGTTGACTTTGTTTTCTCCTCAGGCATGAACAGCGTCCTGCTGTCTAGTCTCTTCTCCCTCCCTCGGATATTGTATGCCATGGCGGAGGATGGGTTGTTCTTCTCGGTTTTTGCCAGAGTCAATTCCGTCACCAAAGTCCCCGTTTTTTCTATCCTGGTGTTCGGAGTGCTGATGGCCATATTAGCGCTGGTCTTTGACCTGGAGGCCTTGGTTCAGTTCTTCTCCATCGGCACCCTCCTGGCGTACACGTTCGTAGCCGCCAGTGTCATCATGTTGCGCTTCCAACCGGACTCGCTCTCCACGTCGCCCGGTCCAAACACCGAGGCCTCCTCAGAGTCTCAGACCATAACCCAGCACGGAGACGAGGGGCGGGGCGAGTCCTTCTCCGACAAACTGCAGCTGGTGGAAGGGCAGAAGAAAAGACAGTGTCCGAGGGTGGGACAGCTGAGGGCCTTCTGGGAGCCGTACCTGGACAGATTTCTAGGGGACTGTGAGCCAGGCTCAGTGGTGACCTGTTGTGTTTTGATCTTGAGCTTGAGTGCATTTTTCTTCTGTGCCGTGCTGGAATTTGGACATAGACAAATGAAAATGCCGGTCTGGGGCGTGGCCATCCTCCTGGTGATCTTTAGCTTGGCTTATGTCGTTAGCGTGGCACTTATATGGTGTCATGAACCGCAGAGCAACAACAAAACCTTCCAGGTGAGCTCCTCAACCATTTCTAATGGACACGTTTGTTGTGTGTGGTTGCAGATATTCCAAAATATTCTGTGCCTGCTCCTCAGGCTTACCTCCATTCATGTTTTGCGAGCTGAGCAACACTCAGTATGTGTATGTTCTTGTTTAGATTCCTTTGATTCCTCATACACCAACATCTTGTATGTTCTTGTTTAGGTTCCTCTGGTTCCCCTCACACCTGCTGTCAGCATCCTCGTTAACGTTTTCCTAGTGATGCAGCTGAGCTATCTCACCTGGCTACGCTTCTCTGTATGGCTCATCATAGGTGAGGAGGAAGAACTTCTCCAATACACCACTCCACCAGGCTAACATTGGTTCCCGTTTACAGCTCAGAGTTCTCAACCCTCTTGAAGACTCTAGATGGAGTCCAGCGTTGGGCTCAACTGGTACACCATATAGGGGAGAGTTCAGCACAGACGCTGGCTAGGACTGAGACACGCAGAGAGGCGTGATGGGGGCAATTGGCACTCTTGATTAGATCCTGAAGGTCAAAGCTGTCTGAAGGGGCAGAAAATGCCCTCAGACATCAAGGTGGACGCCTGCTGTCGAGGAAGCTGTCAAATTAATGAAATAGGTCTTTGAGGACATGCTGTCAACCGCAGTGTTTACACAACCATTACAAATCCTACATCACAGAATTATTATAACACAGAACGCACACGCAGATCCACTCATCAACCAACAAAGTAAACAAAATCCAGTGCCGCTCAGATGCTTTCTTTCTAACGCACTGCTCATAAATATACAAGTGTTGTCATGGTTCATCTCCCTGAGTGTGAGTGTATGCCTGTGTGTGTGTGTGTGTGTGTGTGTGTGTGTGTGTGTGTGTGTGTGCGCGCGCCGCATCTGCCTGTCAGGAATGCTGGTGTATTTCGGTTATGGCATCTGGAACAGCAAAGCCGGCAAGCTGGAGCTGCAGGCCAGCGAGCTGGCCGCTGACCGCCAGGTGCTGCCCAGCAATAGTCAGGAGGAGATGGAGCAGCACGTCCAGCCCGAAGGTCAACCTGAGGTCAACCAGGCCGGTGACGCCAAGACGTCAGCTGAGACGTGCGCAGGAGAGGAGTAGCGTCTCTGCAAATGGATTCATCAACTTTTCTCTTGTTCCACAGGATAAAAACGCAACACCACTTTTGTCCTTGATATTACAGATAAACTTGTTTTTCTTTTTAGGAAATCCAAACATGCCGAGTGTACTTATTAAGTATCATGCACCCTGTATGTACGAGACACATGCACAAATTGATAACAAATATATATAAATGTGTTTTTGATCCCGCCCGCTCGTGTCTGTGTACCTAAGCAAGCACTGTTTGCTGAGTGTTGATCCTTTTTGAGTCCATTTTGATAAGACGAGTCACCTTTGCTTTCACTTCTCTCTGCCGAGCTGCCGTGCAAATGTATATGTGTGACAGATTCAGTGTATGCAAATTTGTCTTTGCTCTCCACAAACACATTAACAAGCCAAGTTGGATGTGTGCCTATTTGCTTTCGGAGTGTGTCGTGGAATTACAGCTTGTGTGCAGAGCGTCACGCTACTAGCATCCGGCTCTGCCGTTACACTCGTGGAATACGTCGGCACAACTGGATCTGGTCTGACTTTGACCACGACGTCTGCTCCTACAACCCGAGTTCACAACCTGTTACCAAGGGAACCTGTCCAAGACGGCGCCAGTGAGACAGCTTTAGCTTTAAGCTTTAAGACAGCGCTTGATTTGGCTAAGGCATCTGGAACAGCACATAGTAAGTCTATCTATCCCGCTAGCTCTCTATCTCTCTATCTCTAAATCAAACAATCAATCAATCAATCAATCAACCAACCAACCTACATGCCTGCTTCACCTCTGTGTGTGTCGTATTTACAGGCTTCGGAAAAGCGGCTGCGGTAAAATAAATGAAATGGAGAGCGACTCGGGCTGAACTGGACAAAAATGATCCATCGTCAGACAACTGATCGCGGTTTCCACATCGCCGCCACTCCTCGGATAAACTCCTCTCTGTGGTCACGGTTGGTGATACAGGCAAATGTACAGCAGGAGGCGCTGATAGTCTCGAGTTTCTCAGGAGTTGAGGGAACCTGCTACTGTTGAGGAGCCTCAACCTTCATTCTGAGAAACAGTATTTAAAATGCGTTGTGATACCTGTGCCTGCTGGACTATAAACAAAATACTCATATGAGATTATTTGCGCAATTCCGCATATTCCAACAGAGTGGCAACTGATCTAGAATTTCTTTCTGTGCTTTTTGTGTTTAATACCACCTGACGGATATAGAAATACCACCAGCCAGTTAAATATTGTATAATCCCAGCACAAACTCCTTCCTTGGTGATCGATCAACAAGTGGACTGAAAAAGATCAGACTGAGGTGGTACCAGCCCTCACCTATTACCCTTAAAAGGTAAAAAGAAAAACAATACAAAACATCGCTGAAATGTATCGTCAACACAATCAGTGGTACTCGTTGTTTTGTCTGCATCCTTGACAACGTTTTGTAATCAAGTGCGGGGGCGTGTTGACAAAATCTACCACGTGTCCCATTTTGTTCCGAGCATCCTGCGTGAACCATCTGGCGTGGGAGTAACACCACTCTGTAAACGATGAAGAGTCGTCTCTAAACCACAATATCTACAACCACTACATTTTCTACATCAGTGGCCTTGATCGTGTCGTTGTGTTCTCCTCAACACAGACGGACGGTGCCGGGTCGAGGATCCTCTCCTCCTCCTCTCCCTCCTCCTCCTCCTCCGGAGCGTCACGGCTGAGGGAGCGTTAAAAAAAGGCGCCTGTCCCTTTAAGAGGCTCCGACTGCGCCTCCGCCGAGCCTCCGTCAATCCCTCGTCTCACCTTCTGCATCCCAGCTCCTCCTGCAGCCGCAGACCCCCAACACGGCCCAGACCCGGAGCACAGACGGTAAAACCACCACCGTATCTCATCTAACACCGGGATCGATTCATCGATTTTAATGCCGTCTGTACAGCGGCTCTTGCGATTACAGGCCGAAACATCCAACCGTGAAAATGATTACGTGCGTCGGGCTGTTTCCATTTGTTGTAAATTATTCATTCACCATCTATGCTGCGCATCTTTCGTGTCCGCGGCTGTTTGCGGAGTGGCGGCGCGGTGATGTGATCGCAGATAAGCGTGGAAATAAAAGCAGAAGCACAGGGGCGAGCGAATGCCGTGTTAAATCGGGTGAAGTGTCCCAGGCGATTATTTATTTCTTAGTGGGGATGAACCGTTGCGTAATTATCGCGACTATATCCTGTGGTCACGCCCACCAAGAGAAGATAATGATGCTTATGCTAATGCTGATGAGGATGATGATGATGGTGCGCATCATAACAAAGATAGTTTGTGGGGAGGTTTGATCTGATGACGTCCACCTGCCTGATGTGATGTGCAACTCAAGTCCGAGTCCAACAGAGATACTTGTGTTTAAGACGTCTTTAAAGTCAACGCAATATGTTTAGCATATCTACAGAATTAACAATACATCGTACAAAAAATTTGGTAAAATATGATACTTCAGGTTCCGAGAAAGTATCAAGTAAATGTTCACTTCAGTGCTCTTTTAACGCCGGAGACAGTTACAGTGGTAGATTCTTAATATTTTCACGTTTTTTTCTTCCCTGAGTAGAGGCTCGGTTGTTCCTTGAGCCGGCTTCCGTAATTTTCACTTGCGTGGATCAGTTGTCAGGCACACGTGAGAGTTTCGTGTTGTAGCATAACTAATGTCCTGCACACTCATTGTCATCCCGTGCAGGTGCATGTGTGCATGCGCATTTATGTGTGTGTACCGCACAAACAATGGTGCGCGTTCTTTAAACCACATTTCTTGGCACAAGGCCCTCATTAGATTTCACTTTAGGTGGACAAGAAACTCAAGAAACAACGTAAACGGTCCGTCAGACTGGTTTACAGATGATTCTGGCTCAGTGAAGTAGCCCAGCGGGCTGTGTGAGGTCTGGGGGTTATAATTTCTGTGCCAAGAGATTGTAAATATGAATTTGTGTGATGCTCAGGTGGGTTGTGGGAGTGGAATGTGTCTTTGTTGGAGACAAAGTACAAAAGCGTCAAGTACGCCGCTCAATCCCGGGTTGTTCTCTGTCTCACAGGTCCGCCCGTCACGCCTGATGGATCCAGTGTGACGTGGACCGCGACATCCTCCCCTGCCAGCCGTGTCCACCACCTGTAGCCATGGCAACCTGTTCCAGAGGCTGCGTGTCGGCGGCGCGCTTCTGCCAGAAGCTGAACCGGCTGAAGACGCTGGACGACGACATGATGTCCACGTCGCTGAAGCGCTGCCTGTCCGCCCTGGACCTGACTCTGCTGGGTGTGGGTGCCATGGTGGGCTCTGGGCTCTACGTCCTGACCGGCACCCTCGCCAAAGACCTCGTCGGGCCTGCCGTCATCATTTCCTACCTTTTCGCGGGTTTCGCGTCTTTGCTAGCTGCCTTTTGTTACGCCGAGTTTGGGGCGCGCATACCCAAAACGGGATCTGCGTACATGTTCACTTACATTTCTGTGGGCGAGATCTGGGCGTTCCTCATCGGTTGGAATGTGATTCTGGAGAACCTGATCGGTGGGGCTGCTGTGGCTCGCGCGTGGAGTGGCTACCTGGACTCCATTTTCAACCACGCCATCCAGAACTTTACAGAGACACATGTTTTGAGGTGGGACGTCCCCTTCCTCGCTCATTACCCAGACGTACTTGCTGCAGCAATCCTAATAGTTGCCTCCATGTTCATCTCATTTGGAGTTAAAGTGTCCTCGTACCTCAACCACATCTTCTCCACCATCAGCATGGGCATCATAGCCTTCATCTTGATCTTTGGCTTTGTTCTGGCTGACCCCACTAACTGGAGCCAGAAAGAAGGCGGCTTCGCCCCGTTTGGCTGGTCCGGGATTTTGGCAGGCTCGGCCACCTGTTTCTACGCGTTTGTCGGCTTTGACGTCATCGCGTCCTCGAGCGAGGAGGCCAAGAACCCGCAGAAAGACGTTCCCATCGCCACCGCCATCTCCCTCGGACTAGCAGCCTCAGCTTACATCCTGGTGTCCACCGTGCTAACGCTCATGGTGCCCTGGCACTCGCTGGACCCTAACTCGGCGCTGGCAGACGCTTTCTTTCGCCGCGGCTACAGTTGGGCCGGAGTCATCGTGGCCATCGGATCGATCTGTGGTGAGTCATAGTTATAGAAGTAATCGAAGTATATGCTTTGGGGGAGATGTTTTTCCTCACCATTGTTGCTAATGTGGCATAAATTGGGTCTCATTCCATAGACTTTGAGTGTTTACATGTCGAGGAGCTCTACCTGCTCCATCTTGGAAAGCAACTTGAGATAACTGCTGTTATGATTTAGTGCTATACAAATAGACTTGACTTGACTTGACTTGAGAGTACACTTTGAGCCCTTTGAGTACACAATATACTTCAATGTATGTGGAGGTCAATGAACTGAACTAAATCCCCAAATATCAACCTTAATCCTGGATTGGAAAACGTTTTTGCTAAATTATCTTACCTGGCCTCTCCTGAACAGGAAGTTGTTGTGTTTTTGTGCCATAGTGGTAGGCAGGAAGAGTAAGAACCAACTTTGCTTAATATACACAAAACTTTAAGGTCACAAAGTTAACTGTGTCATCAATGAGGCGATAAGAAAAAGTAGATTTGTCCTGACGGACGGGACAAAGCTCGTCCAGACTTACCTGCAGATTCCATTTGTCTGCGGAAATGACTGCTTATGGTTCTCATTGCCACCAGATTAGGACAGTTTTTCTTTCTTGGCAGATTCATCTCAGATGCATTTACCTGCTTCGCTCACCACACAAAACGTGACAGACAGTAACTTGGCCAGCTTAGCCTGCAGCAGTGCCGTTTATTTCTGAGCTAGGCTTTCGACGCGATGAAGCAGATTCTGCTTCCATGTCGGTAATGACTTTGTTCTCTCCTCAGGCATGAACACCGTCCTGCTGTCCAATCTCTTCTCCCTCCCTCGGATCGTGTACGCCATGGCAGAGGATGGGTTGTTTTTCTCCATTTTTGCGAGAGTCAATCCAGTCACCAAAGTCCCCGTCAATGCCATTCTGGTGTTTGGAGTACTGATGTCCTTATTGGCTCTGGTCTTTGACCTGGAGGCCTTGGTTCAGTTCTTGTCCATCGGCACCCTTCTGGCGTACACCTTTGTAGCCGCCAGTATTATTGTGCTGCGCTTCCAACCGGACAAATCTAGCTCCAAAGACACCTCCTCCGCCTCGCCCAGACCCAGCGCAGAATCCTCCTCAGAGTCTCAGACCATCACCGAGGACAGCGACATGAAGCGGTACGAGTCCTTCTCCGACAAGCTGCAGCTGGTGGAGAGGCAGAAGTCGAGAGAGAGCCGGGGCGTGGGGCAGCTGAAAGCCTTCTGGGAGCCGTACCTGGACCGGCTGGTGGGGGACTGCGAGCCAGGCTCGGTGGTGGCCTTTTGCGTTATGATCCTGATCGTGACCTCCGCGTCCTTTTCTGCTGTGCTGGAGTTTGGAGCCCAGAACTTGAAGCTGCCTGTGTGGAGCATCGCCACCTTGCTGGTGATTTTTAGCTTGGCTTATGTCATCAGCGTTGCACTCATTTGGTGTCATGAACCGCAGAGCAACCAGAAAACCTTCCAGGTGAGCGTGTGTGCAGACACACCACGTTGTCCTCCTGTGTTGTCATAAGGTGAACCTCTGGATGTGTTTGTTTTTGCACAGGTCCCGCTGGTTCCTCTTACCCCCGCCGTCAGTATTCTCTTGAACGTTTTCCTCATGATGAAGCTGAGCTATCTCACCTGGATTCGGTTCACAGTGTGGATCGCCGTAGGTGAGGAGGAGGACGAGCAACACTGTGTTAGAGAATACAGATCCTCAGAAAATAGGCTCCAACTTCCCACGAGTCAGAGAGACATTCCTGACACAACGGTCGTCAAATAGCTCAGAGCTTTGTTTTGTAATACTTTTGTTCCTCTATAATACCATTGTGTTCCTGCACCTCTGCATATCGAATTAGTTTGCTAATCTTTTCATGAAAACAGGTAGAGCAGGACATTTTTATAAACGCAATTCTCTCACCATGACCACATATTGCTCAGCTTTCCGCTCTTGTTTGTCAGCCTGTGATATTATTTCATTGGGGCTGCCTGTGTGTGCGAGCATGCCCATTAGCGCGCGTGTGTGTGTGTGTGGTGGTCAGACAGCCCTAATGCCCTGTCAGGACTGAAGATCAGAGAGCAAACCTGATTAGCTGCATTAGCTGCGGGCTCCTCCTGACCTGTAAACCTTTTAAAATCAGCCGCAGCTTTGTACCACGCGACTCAGTCTGGGATGGGAGCGTAATGAGTAATGAGGCCTTCGGGTTGAGCTCCCACGCCACGGACATGAGAACGAGATCTGAGCGCTTTGAGTCGGATTTGTTGGGGCGAACATGTCTTCTCGCGCCTGCCAGTAAACATCAGTGGAGCCATTTATTTATTTATTTATTTATTTATCTGTGTACTTATGCGTAGTCCTGTACACTCTGTTGAACTACAGCCTTGAACAATTCAAGTGGTGCCGTCGCGAACCCGTCCCTGATCTGTCCCTCTTCCTCCTCTTCGTCTCACCAGGTCTGCTGGTGTATTTCGGCTACGGCATCCATCACAGCAAGGAGGGCAAGCGGGAGCTGCAGGCCAGCGACATGGCCGCCCGCTACGTGGTGCTGCCCAGCGGCAGCCTGGTGGAGACGGTGCAGCCCGTCCAGCCCGAGGGTCAGGCAGACATGGCCGCTCACCACGCCAGCCCCACCCAGGCCTCGGCGGCTGAGGTTTACCCGGGAGACAGATAGTGCGTTTAGGATGAGGTGTTGCGGTCGTCCTCGCTCTCTCTCTCTTACTTTCTCTTTCACTCTCTTGCTTTCCCTCTCCCTCTTCGCGTCTCTCGGAGGAGCCGCCTATGTGTGTACTTTGTAATTCTGGAATGTAGAGAGCTTTACTCGCGTCCCCACCTTAGCACAGATAGGCGTCACCTCCCTGCCGCGTCCTCGCCAGTGACAGAACCAAATCTGATCGTTCTAGAAGTCTTTTGAAATTGGAAATTGTCGTATTTAACATGGTGCTTTTTGTGGGTGGCAAGCTCTTTTTTTTTTTTTTTTTTTTTTTTTCTAACGCAGCGTCCATTTTTGTTGTAATTTATACCGAACGTCCACTCTTCAGTTCTTGACACCGTCCACGCATACTGTACCTTTGCATGTGTCTCAGTGTGTGAGCCGAGCGTGCGCTCGCGCCAACCGTGCACTAGTTTACATCTCTCTCTTCGCCAAAGTCTCAGGAGAAACTGCGGGCTGGGTCGCCACCCTCTTGTTCCTCTGTTTGTCGCAGACAGGTCGTTCATTCCTAGCACCCAGAGCACATGTTTATCTGTGGTAGTGTGCGTTTGTGTTTGAGTGTGTATTTAAGATTTGTATGTGTCGGAGCGAGCACTGCCTTCTGCATGTCCGTCCACAAGTCTCCTCTCTATCTCCACTAATCACCTTCCAACACTCTGCCTTGACCTCTGACCTCTCCTCCTTTGACCTCGATGGCATGCATGCATGCCGGGGTCCCTCCGCCACTGATCCGGCGTCCCTGCAGGTTTTTTCTCACGCTACTCTCCACACACCAGCCCCCATCCAAACCCCTTCCATCCCTGTCCCCCATCCCTGTCCCCTGCGTACAAAAGCACATCGCCTCTCACAGCGCGAGCACACAGAACCCTATCGGAGGGCCACGCCGGCAGGGTGGAACACGCGTGTACACATACGCGGCGTGTTCATGCACACGGGGCCAAACATCTGATCAAATGCCCCCCACCCTCGCCAGAGCGGAAGCCTCCGTAATCCTCGCGGATCTGCAGCTCTTCCTGCCAACCGGTCCGTAGCTTGACCTAGATTTACAGCACACAGATGAAGTATCACACTGCTGTTATGAAACAATGAAACAAGAATTTTAGGACCAAAAATAGCTCCTCCTCCTTCCACCCAAAGTAGATCCCCCATTTTTTTTTTATCTACGTTTGTCTTTATTTCAGTTTGTGTTTGCATGTGTGACACAAGAAACCGATGCCTTAATCGTGTTGACTTATTTCCAAAGCTCAAGTCATTAGTCGGGAGCACAGCCATTCATTCCACTGGCAGATGAGACCCCTTGCAAAGAGATGATATCACATATCTTCATCACCTTCATCATCATCAACCTCTTCTGGGTTGTTGTGAATCTCACCCCTTTCCTCTGTCTGACATCTGAGGTTGTTTTCTGACTTTGGAATAGTATTTAATCCTCTATACTTGCACATTACAATCTCAGATCTTGTCTTTTGTTGTTGTTTTATTTGTGTACATCCAAATGAAGAGTTAACTTCAGTATATTATTGGCAAATAAATGTTTTGAAGCAGCATTTACCAAAGTCTCACTGATGTGTAGGATCAAGACTCAGTTAAGAGGGAAGGGAAGGGGAGGAAACTGGTGTGTGAAGGTTTGAAAGGTTCACACACAGTTGGACTCACACACTCCGTTTTTCCCATGGAAATGTACGTCACAATTAGCGAGCCAGCAGTATTTGGCTCGCATGACTGAAGGGCGATAAATCTTGAAGAACATCGTCTGGTGTGGTGACACGATGGCTTTGCACTGACGGGCGAGCAGGTGAGATGATTCATTTGTTTAATGATTGATAACACAAGGGTACAGAGAAGGATTAATGCACGGGTCATGGGAGGCGTGTGAAGGGGATCTAGAGATCTCTTTGCTTAATTAGTTGCTCATAACCAAGGCGGCTGTGCGTATTTACAGAGCTTAACATTTAGCAAGCTATGATGTTGTACAAAGACTTGAGTGAGTGTTAGCACACCACAGTTGCGTGGCTTCTTATTGAATTCTGTTCATCTCAGATGACAAGACTGGCTGACGAGGCACCAGGTGTGTTTGAAACCTGAGCACCAGGTAAGAGCAGAGAACAAACAACGAGAAGGTGCAGACATCTGGCCGTGTACTCAGGATCTGGAGACCCGGTCCAGCGAGCATTCCCAGTGAATCGGGCTGTTGTATAAATAGTACAAAACATCTCCTACAACATCACTGTTCAACTACTCACTGGCCTTGAGGCAGCAGGGTACGTTACGTCGTCATGTGAGCGGCGCCTGGATGTGAATCTACTGCATGTGCAGATATGTTAGCGACAACACGACTAACGCGCCACGTCACGGGTGCCACATCTTCCTCCGATTGGGCCCTCTGGCGCGAGGAAAGTGGGAGGCGCCGTGCGATTTGGCCTTCGTCCTCAGTGCCGAGAAGTCTGAGGTGAAGCGGAGGGTCTGCACGTGGAGGTGGGAGGAGGAGGAGGTCGAGGACATGGAGCACGAGGACGAGACGGGATCCTCGGAGCCGGCCGAGGCCAGGCCGCTTGGGCCACGGCTCGGTTTCTTCTCTTCACATCGCGGTTGCGTGTTGCTGATCCTGTGGGGATGCAGGTGTAACATTTCAGTGCTTCGGCCTCTCGATCTGAAAACATGGAGTTTTTGGAGTCCACAACTTACAACGTCCTGCTCCGATTGTGTGTCCTGTGGCCGTGCTGGTCCTCCCTCGGGGAGTTGAGAGGCGAGAGGCCCCACGCGTCTTGCGGGGAGGCTTCCTGTTGACACACAGCAGCCATTTATACCTCAGCTTCGCTTGTTCTTGCCTGTGTGTTGCCTTGTGATCCACATTAGGCTCCCCCCCGCCCCCTCACATAAATCATCTGCGCCTCCAGGATGCTGCGGCTTTGCTGTCTCTCCCTCAGGTTCAGCAGGCTGCGGTGTAGGTTCGCGTTCTCCTGCTCCAGAACGGTGATGCGAACGCAGTTTGTCTGCAGTTGCTGCTCCATGTCCAGCACCACGTCACCAGTACCTGAGGACACAACCGTGAGTTGAAGGACAATGACCCCTGAGACCCCAAGGTCCAACCCTGTCCCTGATCGGACCATCCACCCTGCTGCCCTATGGGTCCGTTCTTTACTCTGACTATTCTACTCAGATATTCCCGTGGCAGGAACGTCTTTGCTTTTGATCGGGACCCAGGACGGTTCCTACTCTGTGGCTGGGCCTGCATCAGCGGGTTGAGCTCTGGAAAGGCCACCAGCAGCCTCTCCCTCTGACGCAAGTGCTCCGCCTCGTCCCTCAGCTCGGCCGCGCTCTTCTCCAGCTCGCACACCTGCGCCTCCAGCGTCCGCTTCTCCTTCTGCAGCTCCAGACACAGAGCCTGTAGACAAAGGCACCACAGAGTGAGACCCAAAGCAGGAATCAGAGCGCCAAAGTGTGCCAACGTGTCAACATGTGTGTCTACCTGCTGCTGGGTGATCTGCGTCTGCAGCCTCTCCATCTGCTCCGACGCGTTTCTCAGCTGGTTTTGCAGCTGCGTCTCTCTGTCCTGGCTATCTCCCAGCTGCCCAAGCAGCTCCTCTTGCTCCTGGTCCAGAGCATCCACCCTCTCCAGCAGGCTCCTCTGCTTCACCTGCATCGACTGGGCTCGCACCACAAACACAGGCCGCGCTGAAAACTCACTCCTCACAAGGGAGCAAAGGTCTGTATTGTGTTGTGTTTTGTTGTGTGGCCCCCTGGATCACCTCCTGCTGCCGACACGCGCTTTGATACTTTGCGCCCTCTATGTCGAGGAGGACTTGCGTCTGGGACATTTGACTCTCCAGCTGATGGAGCTTGGCTTCCACATCGCGGTGAGCCTCTTCCTTCACGTGTAAGCTCTCCACTTCTTCCTGTAGTGACGTCTTCTCCCTCTCTGAGGAGAAACACGCAGCATCATCTGTTTGGTTTGTGCTTGTTAAGATAATTAAAAGTCTGACTGGGAATGAGCTTCATCCCAGACGTCCTTACCCAGAGCTAACAAGGCTTCACGGTGTTCAGCAACCTCCAGCCTCAGTTGAGCCATTTGCTCCTCCAAAGACGAGTTCTCTGTTACAAACAACACAACACATATCATTTTGTATCACTGTGGCCACTGTGGCTTATTTGCATTTGTGTGAAGTCTGCCAACCTTTCCTGAGTTGGGTTGTGTCTTCTTGGAGTCGTTGTTCTGTTTCCCTGGCGGCTCTCCTGGCCTCCAGCAGCGACTGCTGCAGCCGGGCCGTGCTGGCTCGGTGCTGAGCTTTCTCTCGCTCCAGCTCATCCCGCGCTTGCTCCGCCTGCACCATCTGCTGTTCCCGCTCGCTCTCCGCCGCCGCTAGTTTCTCCCGCAGAGGCTTGACCGTCCTGCGGACCTCCTTGATGTGCTTGGTCAACCGTCTCATGTCTTTGCGCTGGTCGCTGGCCCACTGAGTGACGTCGGCTCCGGTGAGGTGGCCCAGCTCCACGGTGTGGCCCACCGCCGCTAACATGGCCTCCAGGGAGCAGGGAAGGCCCTCGGCCCGGAAGAGCCCCAACAGACCGTCGCCGATATGCTTCAGGAGGGCTTGCATTCGAACGCAGGCGGTGCAGGGGGCGACGGATGGGTCCGTCGTCTGGGCGCCCGCGTTCCGGGTTCCTGCCGAGACAGTCTTAGGTGTTGACTGGGTGCTTTGGGGGGACGCGGGTGGTACTAGCACGGCACCACTCTGAGGGCAGAACTTGAATGAACTTGATGAGGATGATGCTGAGGGACTGAGGGGGGCATCTGAGCTCACGATTGAGGAGACAGATGATATGGACTTTGTGTCATCTGTCCTCGTTATGGAGTCTCTTTCAATATCTTTGCCTGTCATCTGAGAGAGGAAGCAGGGAGAAATCTGTTATAGACATCTACGTTTGTATTTGACATTACATTCTGTTGTGATTTGAGATAAATTATTTTCATACCTTTGAATTGGTTAGTTCAAGTAAATTACTCCAACAGTGTCTGACAACAACTCCGACTAACACACACTCCTTCTGGAGGGTGTGATCTCTCCTGCGTTTGAGCATCAAGTGCTCCATATAGACACTGAAGCTTTGTAGAAGCAGCAGCATCCTTGAATGGACAAGAGAGCGACAGGGATGTGATGTTATGCTCATTTCCTATTATTTAAGGCTACTTTCTGTCTCGTAAACGCTATATCTAAAACCAGTTTACGGCTTAAATGTGTTTTATGGGAAACCGCTCCCAGGAATGAAAACAAACCTTATAATAACAGCAGTGAAAGAGATGATATTATGGCTGTACCTGTCGATCACGAGCTCCAGCAGAATAACGTGTGAGTTCTGGTTGAAGGCGTCGTCTCCATCCTTAAAGCAGTACTGATCCAGCAGCGCCGCAATGTCTACCCAACACGAAAGTTTGTGTGGGAACTTCCAGGACGGAAAACGGGCTGGTCCGGTTCGGGAGAACACGTCCAGAATGGCGCGTTGAAGTTCGGTGATGTCCCGCTGGAGCCTGACCACCGAGTCCCGCTGACCCAGAAACGGCCTCATGTCTAACATGGTTAATAATCCGTCATATGTTTTCTACTGGCAGACCGGCGACGGCTGGGGAGATTGTTGTCGCTATGTCTCCATAGTGATAGGCAGGTAGGACCACAACGCCCACAATGCTTTGCGGTAGGTCTGAGCGTTGCCCGGAAATAGTTGGCGTCCATTGAGGTTGGGATAACGAAGACACGACGCCTTTCGTCCCCTGAATTTTGTGCATTTGGTTATTTGGTGTTCTTTTTTGTGCCCAAACAACCGAAGCCACAAAGTAACCCCGCGTTACTCGATTCTTGCTTGAGGAATCCTCCAACTTGACGCGATCCCGACAAAATGGCACCGAGGCCTGTGCAGATCACGCAGCCGGAGCTCAACAACAAGGTAGCGCCACATGCTAGCTAGCGTTGGCAACTTAGCTAACTGGGGGACGACAAAATTGGAGTTCCAGCTGTATAATTTCAAGACATAGCGCTGGAGTTTAACTGTGCCAATTCAAGTCTTAAATTAAACAACGCGGCTCTGTGAAGTGAAGCGTGTCGTAGAGACTACGCACTCTTCACTTTAACCGGCAAATCGATCGCCAACTTTTGAATGCCTTAACCAATGTCAACTGACTGAAACCGTTCAATGAGAGGGTGATGTGTTTAAATTGAGTGTCAGGTGTCTCTTTTCCCGGGGTATCGGAATTCTTGCCTGAATTAACAATTAAGAATGAATATGGTCATCTACTCAGATAAAATTTTGCAAGGGATTCAGAATATGTGGCACATTAAGAATTGAAATCTGCCAACAGAGTGATGAGCCTGCGGAGGAAACCCCAGCCACCAAGCCCATAGTTGGAATCATCTATCCTCCTCCTGAGGTCCGAAATATTGTTGACAAGACAGCCAGCTTCGTCGCCAGGTCAGTTGCTTTGAAAGCATCACCTGCCCTAATTTCTCCTGCAGCTGACATAACCTGTCTTGTCAATATGTCCATGAAATTACCGAATCTTTTCCCCTCCACACAGGAACGGGCCAGAGTTTGAAGCCAGAATCCGTCAGAATGAGATCAACAATCCCAAATTTAACTTTCTCAACCCGAATGATCCCTACCATGCCTACTACCGTCACAAGGTCACTGAATTCAAGGAGGGCAAGGCACAGGAGCCATCTGCTGCAGTGCCTAAGGTTATGCAGCAGACCATGCAGCAGACCCAGCAGCTTCTCCAGAAGGTACAGACTTATTCCAGAGATTCAATATATTCCCTCATTTCACCCACATCCTATCAATGTCCTAGCATGTGATAGCTTTTGGTGTCAGAAATGTTATTTCTACATCTGTGTCGTTTTCTGTGCAGGTGCCAGCTCAGGTGATCCAAGACACAATTATCCCCAAAGAGCCTCCTCCGGATTATGAGTTCATCGCCGATCCTCCGTCAATCTCTGCGTTCGATCTGGATGTCGTCAAGCTCACCGCTCAGTTTGTGGCCCGTAATGGCCGTCAGTTTCTCACGCAGCTCATGCAGAAAGAGCAGAGGAACTACCAGTTTGACTTTCTGCGGCCGCAGCACAGCCTCTTCAACTACTTCACCAAACTGGTGGAGCAGTACACGAAGGTAACCACCTGAAATGTGTCTTACCGATACCTTTCTTTCCTCCATTGGCGCAGCCACACTTACATATTTTGATTTTTATTTTTCAAAAATATAGATCCTCATCCCACCCAAGGGTCTGCTTGCAAAACTGAAGCGTGAGGCCGATAATGCACGAGAAGTGATGGACCAGGTAATTCCTTACGACTGTGGCTCTCACTTCCGATACGCTTCTTTGGAGCACATCATTGTCGTTAAACTGTGCGAAACGGTTTGTGTTGACAAGGTGAGGTATCGCGTGGAGTGGGCAAAGTTCCAGGAACGTGAAAGGAAGAAGGAGGAAGAGGAACGAGAGAAAGAGCGAGTCGCTTATGCCCAGATCGACTGGCATGATTTTGTCGTGGTTGAGACAGTAGATTTCCAGCCAAACGAGCAAGGTACGTGATGTCCAGATGTAAAACATCAGGTGTCTCACTCTAATGAGTGTAACTGTTGCAGCGCATATTAATTCATCATAAATTCAACTTATGGATTCTGTGTTTTCCGGCAGGCCACTTCCCACCACCCACAACTCCAGAGGAGCTCGGCGCCCGCATCCTCATCCAGGAGCGCTACGAGAAGTTCGGTGAGAGCGAGGAGGTGGAGATGGAGGTGGAGAGCGAAGACGAGGATGACGAGCGCGCGGAGCGCAACGACAGCCACGCGACACAGCCAGACCAGGACACACAAGTGCAGGACATGGACGAGGCAAGCGCACAAACACACACACACATACACACGGTTGACAGATTGTGCTCAAACACATTTTGTTAATATTGTTTGTTTGGGCAATTGTTTATTGTTAACTTTCGCTCACGTCCCCTCAGGGATCTGACGACGACGATGATGGAATGAAGGTTCCGATGCCACCGGAGAACCCAATGCCGCCTCCCCTGCCCCCGACTCCAGAGCAGGTCATCATCCGCAAAGACTACGACCCCAAAGGTAAACAACGGAAGACATAACTCGTACCAACAATAACAAACAAGTTGCATCACACACAGGGACTAAAATGTCTCCCTTACTTTTCACCAAAGCATCCAAGCCTCTGCCGTCAGTGGCCGCCCCCGACGAGTACCTCATCTCGCCCATCACCGGCGAGAGGATCCCTGCCAGTAAGATGCAGGAGCACATGCGCATCGGGCTGCTGGATCCGCGCTGGCTGGAGCAGAGGGACCGCAGCATCCGAGACAGGCAGACAGAGGACGAAGTTTACGCTCCCGGCCTGGATATCGAGAGCAGCCTGAAGCAGCTGGCTGAGAGGCGTACGGATATCTTCGGTGTGGAGGAGACGGCCATCGGTAAGAAGATTGGTGAAGAAGAGATCCAGAAGCCAGAGGAAAAGGTGAGCGCACTAACAGATGGAGAACTTAATTGAAGTAAAGATTACGCTCATTATTTTTTAGATAATGTGTTTGAATGTGTTTGCACAGTGGCTCTTATATCATGTTGTCAAGAAATCCTGCTCAAGCAGCTCATTATCAGAATTAAATTGTCAACAAATGTATGTTTGGCTTAATTGATGACTTAATTTGGCTGTAACGCTTACACTCCTTACTCGGCTAGGTTACGTGGGACGGCCACTCTGGAAGCATGGCTCGCACTCAGCAGGCCGCCCAAGCCAACATCACCCTGCAGGAGCAGATCGAGGCCATCCACAAGGCCAAAGGGCTGGTGGGAGAAGACGACACCAAGGAGAAGATCGGCCCCAGCAAGCCCAGCGAGATCCATCACCCGCCGCCCATCCCCTCCTCCACACCCACCCTGCCCAAA
>OMPJ01016547.1:6361-17197 GCA_900312935.1 Carapus acus
CGCTGCGCCGTGACCCAGTTTGCCGAGCCTGTTTCAGCGGCAAACCCCCGGGTAGCGCTCGGAATTTAGAAGCGCTTGTCGGAAAAGGGCTGCAGTCACGTCACCGCCGCTGCCACCCACCCCTGCCACCCGCCACCCCCAGACACCACTCCACCTGTCGGGCTCATCGGAACTTATCAATCAAACCTCAGACGATGTCACGTTAAATCTGCAGTCAGCGCTGAGATGCAGGTTTAGAAGGTGGAGCCTCTCTTGGAGGACTGGAGTCATGCTCGAATCAGGTCATACCTCCACCAAGGCGGTACCAACTGGCTCGTTATCTTTATCAGACTGGTAAACTGAGTTTACTATACGAGTAATTGAACAGTGATGTTTCATTAGAATTTGAAAAACATTCAGAGTGGCTTCAATTTCCTGGTTGATGTCTGCACCAAGGGAACAAAGACGAGAGTAGTTTTTTCGCAAGTCATAACAGTGATCATAATCACAATCTCTCCAATTTTCAAACCTTTTATTGCCTCTTTACCCAGAAGCTCCCGCTAAAAGTAAATCAGACTTAGTGACAATGTTGACATGCTGGCGACTGAAGTGTCTGGCTTACGCTCACCGCTTGTTGTTTGTCCTGCTTGTTACTTGCCTTGTCAATGATAAATTGTCACTGTCCATAAATTACATACCGTATATGAAATTTGCAATGACAATTTTTAATTTTTTTAATAAAGTAATATAAATCTAAAATGACTGAATAAAAAAAAATCAAAAATAGATTACGTTATGATGTTGTTCTTACCAACAATTTTGTATTGTGAAATTGTCAAAAAAAAAAAATCATTTACATTTTGCATGCAAGTATGCAATTACTGCGATGATTATACTTACTCCAAATATCTTACAGTGATAAGTTTAATATTTCATTATCAATTCAATTGAATATATTCAATTCGTTCAATTCAATTTTATCTGAATGGTGCCAAATCATAACAACAGTTATGTAAAGGCACTTTACAAGATAAAGTTACAGAGACCAAACACGCTAGCACCGGGCAACGGTGGCATAAAATGTTTATGATGATGTAGTATTTAGAATTATAAATCATCAAATATAAATTATCATTGCCATTACTTTTTGAAATTGTGGATTACTCTGTCTCTTTCCTCTTACCTCTGCGTTTCCTTTTTCAGTAGATGAGTCTGATAAATCGCAATTCGCCTGCAAGTTCCCTCGTGTCCACCGGGGATTTTCTGTTTTACTGCCACATCCATCCCAGTTACAAATTCACCATGAAACGTTTATTTTTCTGAAATATTAATCATGAGACTGAACGAGAGGCTGCGCCGGCTACAGAGTGAAAAGTGTAGAAAACGATGCCAATTAAGAGCGATTAATAACATTTGCTCACGCTGCTGCGGCGCCAAGCAGATGCCAATCTGCCCCACAAACACCTACAGATTTGTTTTCGGGTCCTAAAAACGTTCTGGGGCTGCAGTCAAACCCGCGTGTCCATCTTCCCCGTCGATTTCACTCAGCTAAACAGGTTAATTGGCGTTGAGGCTAAATTGCATATTTGTTTTCTAACAGAAAACTGAAAAACGGGAGAGAAACGGGTATTTTTGAATCCACAGTGATCACATCCTACCGCAATATTTGTCTGTGCACACTCCCATCTTCCAAATGACCAAAAAAAAGCAAACATCTGTGAGAAATTTAATTTGTTTTACAGATTGGGGACGCAGGCAGGCTCCCTCCCTCCACGTCTTCCTCTCTGTCTTTACATTACAAGTTTACCTCGATCTGAATAACACACTCCTTTTCTCTGGAATGAGAAAAGACATTCCAGACCAGCACATTTTTAACCATCTTTGCTCAGCCTTCACACTCAGCACGCCTGACTTAATTAGATGCAGGGAATAAAGCGGAGACACACACTCGTGATAAGCCGCCGTAATGATTTGTTCGGGCGCTGGGCGTGCTGCTTGTTATGATTCCGGATCAGTAAAGCAGCTTATACTGACTGATGACTTCCTCTCTAATGAGATGCAGGATGTAAATTGGGCAAGCGGGCCGAGTATGGAATACATTACCCAACTGCATGACACCTACGTGCAGCAAATTCCAACTCTCTGCCTGACGTTTGTTTGCGTTATTGTGACTAATGCGTTTGCGGCGAGCAAGCTTCTCTGGCACAAACAACCCCCTCGTCTCCGACCCCTCCTCACCGACCTCTTCTTGCCTTCCCCCCTCTCCGCTTTTGGCTACAGTGCGTCTTTTACTGACGTTAGATAGACAGCGCCTCTTTGCCCTGCGGGAGTTTTTTTTTTCTGTCTTTCTTTCCTTTTGTTGCCTTGACGGCGAGGAGGCGCGATGGGAGCGTCGCCTAGCTCGGAACGCTGATGAGTCGCTCCGGTAGGGGCTGATGAATTATGCTGTTTGCATCGCCCCTCTGTCGGATCTTGGAGGCTGCGGCGGCGGCTGCCGCGGAGATGGTGGAAGTAGTGGCGCAGCTTCGCTGGGGGCAAGTTCAGAGGTCAAAAGTTCAACTGCGGTTTTTGCATCTAGGGCTTGGGATTATGCCGCTTATGTAACAAAAACACAATGTGAGGAATTTGACCTTTTCGTGTCACATTTTGATTTTCTATTAATTATCGTTCCAAATGCGAGTCAGGGCAGGAGGACAGATGGACACATGGACAGACAGGCGGATGTCCACAATAAGGGCCGACGTGCTTTTCTATTTTTTTTGACAAAACCTGTCAGCACGGACGCATGATTCGTCTCTGCCACCATCTGGTTTTGGTATATGGGACACGGGCTGCTATTTCTTATTGTTCGGCGGATAATTACATGGACGACGGCTGAGGCGCCCGCCAAAATTGAAAGCGGCAAAGAAAAAGGCGCATTAACGGCAGCTGCTGAGCTGGAGCCAGAAATGGCGGCTCGCCTCCAGCAGCTTCTCTCCCGCCGCCTGCCTGATTTCTAAGGTCTGCGGCTAAATGTGTTCCACAGGCCAGTATTGTGTGTACGTGTGCTGTGGTCACGTGCTAGAGCGGCAGATATTTTATTTTTAAATATACTCCTGCCAACCTGTAATCTTCAGCGACTTTTCTCCGTTGCGCCCGAGCCAAACAGAAACTCTTTCCACTTGTCACATCCACCTATGTTAATACTTTCTCGACTTTGCCGCAGCAGATGGAGAGAGGGGAAAAGAGAGGGACAGAGAGAGAGAGAGAGAGAGGGAGAGAAGGAGAAAAATAATAATGAATTGATATTCCTCATTTCTCAAAGCACTCAACATTCATCCGAGGGGCTGTGATATGACAGGAATCAAATTATACACAGATGCAGCGAGCAATCTGTTTGCTTTTTTGGGGGAAGAGGAACGCGTGAAGCGACATCCATACATATGTATTTTAATACGCCGCGCACACGGATTACAGGCTCGTGTTTGGATCTCCAGACACCGTTGGCATAATGTCATTGTTTCTCCTCGCCCCCCTGTATCAACCACTCGCCAGTCAGGAGGAAAATGGTTCCGACGCTTATCAAGTCAGAGCTGTCCTCTGAAAAAAAATAAAAGAAAAAAAGCAATTTCCAGACTCATGGAGGGAAGAGGGAAGGAAGAAATCCACTTAACATTGAAACTGTCCCTCCATGTTTGGGGAAAGACCCGGGAATCGTCCCAAACGCCGGCTAATCGGCCGCTACATCGGGATCGAGCCAATCACGTTGTATTTCAGGGTTGCCTGTTTGAACCTGAGAGGCTCCGCCCACCCTCTGACCTCCACTCACCCACATGCCCTCCAGATTTAGATAAACAACCTCGATAAGTTCTACAAATGTTAATGGAAAGTATAAATGTTGCACACTCGCCTACGTGCGCACGTGCACACACACGTGGGATGTGGAGGCCTAAATGAGATATTACTCAAATTGAATTTGGCTCAATATCTGCATCCATCACAAGTTTCATTACGGGCTCGCGTGCAGCGCAGAGACATGGACGACTCTCCCGTGATCTCGTTCACACCGCCGCCTCCCTCGGCTAACAAATTGGCGAGAAAGACCTCATTCCTGCCTTGGTAGATGATGGATGCAGCCCCTGTGTGTGTGTGTGTGTGTGTGCGTGTGTGTGTGTGTGTGTGTGTGCGTGTGTTCCTCCTGAGCACTGAGGGTCACTGAGTCGGAGCTAAGCTATTCTCCCTGCGTTGCGATAACTTATAAGCTCTGGGCCGCCGTGTGGCGTGTGAAATATGGACGCCGCCACCCCCCGCTCTCTCCGACACACACACACACACACACATTCTGGCCCCTTCCGCCTCAGCTACCAGTCAATTGACCTCGGAGGCCACTTAAGGTTTGAGCCTGTTATATTTCATACAATTGGATTTGCATTAAAGCGACAGTTTTTCCGCCCATCTCTTCATTTGTCTGAATCAAACCCTGACGCCCAACATCCCCCCCTTTGTCGTCTTTTTGTTTTCCATTTCTCCTCCTCTTCGTCAATTCCTGACTGCAGCGTGCCTGTCATCGCTCCTTCCAAATTTTCCGACATAGTGGACTGCTGCCTGCGAATGGAGTCCACACCATCTCCCGACGTTCGGTCGTATTGAATTGCGAAAGAGGATATCGGCAAAGTTAATTGGCCGTTAAGAAGACAAGATAAGGGAGGCGAAGGGCGATGGGAGAAATGATGGAGACGCTGCCCTCAATGCGTGTTGGACAAGTGAGTTCGCAGCTGGCTATCTGCCCTCAGATGTCACGTGAGAGGCCGTCGGTCAGGGGCCAAATCGAATTAAGGCTCAATGGAAACCGCATTATGACATCGTTAAGACTAAGTGACCTCGCCAAGACCTGTTACCGACCGGAAAGACGGAGACGATGCCGGAACATTAAGTGAGAGGAAGCGATTTCTTCTCCTACCTTGTTCAGTGCATACACGGACACACAAACGCCTTCACCCCTCCCAACGCTGGGGAACACATGTGCCGGCTTTTTATCGGGATTGCCACCATCAAGGTGCGCGATCCCACAACAGGTGTGTAGTCAGATTCCCGGACTTCCAAGCAGGCTGTCCTGGTATCAAAGACTGGCAGGAGAGGCTCATTTCCCTCTCGTCTGCCTCGGGCCCTCCTTTGAATCCCGCTCACTTTCCGAGCCAAGGATAAATGGGGTTGAGAGGGAGGGAGTGAGTTTTCTGAGGTGCTGGCGGCGTTACTTGACAAAGAGGAGGGGTATTTTTAGATCGTTCTTATCTGCCGAATCTGCGCCGGGTGAAGGTTTCGCCGTTCCGATTCGCAGCGGCGGCTGGCAGCGGGGTTCAAGGCGGGGTCGCGGGTAACCACACCCCGGACACAGCCGGAGGTTTGCAGAGATGGGCGGAGGCATTCATCAAAGGGAGGAGGAGGAAGAAGAGGAATCCCCCGCTGAAGTCTCGCATATCATCGAGCGACGGCCTTTGCTGGCGGCTCGCTGCCATCCTGCCTCATTAAATTCTCATACAGGCCTCATCAAAACACATCTTTCATCCAGACACGGGGCGCTGCTGCTGTTGGGGCTTTGTGTGTGTGTGTGTGTTTGTGTTTGTGTGTGCACGTTTGGGGTGGACAGACGTTCACTGGTACCACAGCAGGACAATTAGTGAGTTTTTTTCAAGTTTTTTTTTTTAATTTTCTTTTGTCTCTGTCATGAAAAAGACTCTCATACTTTTGAACCTCCAGCGGCCGCAAGCTTCAGCTGTGTCCAAGCAGCAACAGCAAACAATAACTCAACAATAACTAACGTGTGGAGTAGCTATATACACACACGCACACAGTTATGGGGTCCTTGTCACTCTACACAGGATTTCATTATAAGCAGCTTTTATCCACAGAACTCTTTGTTTCATATTGATGTGTGTACATATGGCAGCTACTGCATTATGCTGTTTGGAATTTGTGTTTGAGTGTGTGTGTGTGTGTGTGTGTGTGTGTGTGTGTGTGTGTGTGTGTGTGTGTGTGTGTGTGTGTGTGTGTGTGTGTGAGTGAGAGATAGGGAGGAGGAGGCTGAGTGTGTGGGCCTGTGTGTCCATGTGCTCACATCATCAGTCGGGCAACATCCGCGTCGCTCTCTCTTGTTGCGGTTGTTCTCACCTGGAATAAGGCTTTGGTGTTGTTGCTTTGCCTTTGTTTCCCGGTTGTTGGGAAAATTGGTATAAAAACAAACGATGAAAACAATTATAATTTCATCACTCAATCTGCAAGCAGCCACAGGAATGTTACAAAAAAAGGAAATGGAATGTAGGGAGGGTAGGAGATGAAAGTAACGACTTGTATATCTGGACATATTTTGATGCGTTACTGCCTCTTGTGGCCAAAAGTCATAAGAACATGGGCGCTCACCTTACTTCGACAGGTGGTGTGCGTTTGCGTTTGCACATGTGTGCCATCTATGATCGAATGAATCCAGACAGCCCCAACCAACAATTGGTGATAGAATTAACAGAAACATTAGGAGATAAAGTTAGTTGTTGCTCTCAGATTTAAGTGCATCTCCTCCCTAAGCTTCACTGCCACGAGAGACTTAGTCAGCAGGAGATGTGAGGAGAGAGACGGACGTCTATGAAATGTTTGGGAAATCCTATTTACTGTGGCACAGCGATGGCAGGATAGTGCATGAGGCCAACAGAGCCGTTGCTCTCAGAAGCAACGTGTAAGCTGTTAGCTGTGTATTTGTTGTTAGCCGTGTGTGCGCCACTCAATGCAGGTCCCACACTGCTGCAGTAACATGGCTTAGGACGCACATTTGCCAACACACCATCTTTTATAATGCAGCTCACATTGTCTGTGTCACTTGATGTCTTCCCATTAATCTCTGTCATTCAGTCCCTCCTTCCTTCCTCATCTTTTTCCTCCCTCTTTTTGCCGTTCTCTTCCTTTCCTTAGTTTCGTCCCCGCTGCTTTCTTTCCATCGTTCTCTCTCTCTCCATACTCTTGTTGCCGTACACTCTCTTACTTCCCCCCCTCCTCCCTCATCCTTCTCTCCGTGTATATACTTGTATGTCTGTCTGTCCTCCTTCCTTCTCTCTCTCTCACTCCTCTCTCCACCTCCGTCCTCTCATGGTGTGTGTGTGTGTTTGTGTGTTTTGTGTGTGTGTCTGTGTGTGCGCCCTCTGGTAATGACCCCAAATTATCACAGCAGAGGTATCAGCAATTATCACACACGTTAAGCAGAAACATGTCATCCCTCACACGTTATCATATTTTCAGCAACAACGAATACACACAAACACACGCGCACACAGATCCCACTACCAGTTGATGAGAGATGTGTTGTGTTTACAGGCATCATTAGGGAATCTCAAAGCAGCGTTTGGGTTGATG
The DNA here is from genome assembly GCA_900312935.1 of Carapus acus. Taxonomy (NCBI): domain Eukaryota; kingdom Metazoa; phylum Chordata; class Actinopteri; order Ophidiiformes; family Carapidae; genus Carapus; species Carapus acus. The sequence continues at coordinate 13,718 of OMPJ01016547.1, forward strand.
ACAGCAACTGAGTGCTGCCGACTGAATATTGACTCCAGCAAGTCCTCCTCGTGATCGGAATCGGCTCCTCGCCGTGCAGATCGATCTGATCTGACCTCCTGCCGTGGAGCTCTGGATCGGATCCAGGGGCCGATACCCTCCTCACAGCTGATGAATATTCACTCCGCCTGCCACAGAATTAACCGATAGATTTGACCAGCACAAACTCTGAGATGTTGGAGTTTGCGGCGTGGGTAGACGTGGAGGTGGAGCCACAAGCATGACTGCGGTCAATCGAGAACGTGTCAGGCACGGGATCACGAGGAGAGCTGGAAGTAGCACCGTTTGTGTGGCATTTCATCTGCAATGTATGGGTAGAGAGTGTGTGTGCGTGCACGCGTGTGAGAGAGACAAAGAGAGGGAGAGGGAGGGAGAGAGAGAGAGGGAGGGACGGACGCTCACCTGCACTGCAGGACAGTAAATCTCCTCCAGACGAACAAAATCTTTCTCTGGATTCTCGCAAAAGGTCAGACATTTATCGATCTCACCTGCTGTTTGTTTTCGTTTTCTTTGGCGACGAGGACATATAAGAGGATCTGCCCCAGCTTTATTTATTCCACTCTGGCAAAATGTCAGCAGGTTGTCAAAACTCTGTAGAGCAAATTAAAATCCCCCCACTCGGTCACTTTAGATTGCCATAAAGAGTGATCATTCATTGTTATTGGCCACAGGGTGGAGGGGCAGCTACATCTGCCTTATTTCTGCTTTCTTTAAAAGCTTTTAATATCATAACACTTAAATAAGATGTCCCTACAAATTCTCTCTCTAATTCTGCCTGTCTTTAGTTCATTATGCATGATTGTAATGAGAAAATGTAAATATTATAGTGTGAGACCCACGCATGGATCAAAAATAGTTTTTAAAAAATCCAGAGGGAAATTATCTGTCACTGTGATTCTCTGTTCTCAATTATATTACTCAAATAAGAGCTAGTGCTTGACTCAAGAAAGACCCAAAGCAAAACACTGGGAAATCCAAAATTACTTCGATACCAAAACATAGCAAATTTTGTCCTTCATTCTCAACAACTATGTGGCTGAATTGTTAAACGGTCCAGACTACTTACTCCACAATTCTTTGTGCCACTCCAATAGCACTGTGTGACGCAGACGTGCAAATGATACACAAAAATGAGCTGCTCAGTTGTTAATGGTGCCATTAGTTTCCCTGCCTGTCCAACGTCTGCTGGCAGGCCTGTGGGGAAAAAAAATCCCACTGCATGCTAATTCTGCAGCTCTGAGGTCGTCTGTGCGTAACTCCTCCTGCACATTTTGTGCAACCCTGCAAATTGACAGTTTTGCACTTCCCAGAAATACGGAGCACCACATTTCCTACCTTGGGTAAACGGGGAGGGAGAGCTTGCTGCTGATTGGCTGAGGGCCCTCACTATGTGGCTGGTACTTGCAGTAGTACTATTGCAGCGCAACTCATAGTACTAGCAGTGTTCCACTCTCAGCCTCTGCAGTGCTGCACATGTGTCAATCTGTTCCGATAATTTCAACTTTGTGTCAGTATTTCCATCTTTCAGAGGTGACCTATATCTATACGTAAACTTTATCCAGCATCATTAAGACCGGCAAAATCTAACAACGGTAATAGCCAAACAGAAGATGTGATCAGGCCAAAGTTGATATCACATTTTAAACCAAGTTGGTGGTGCCCTCACGACACATCATGAATATTTAACACTCGGCTGCTTTTATCGGCTTTTCATGCACCGTTATTGTTCCTGAGCAGATAAACTCATACCCTGTGTCAGATCTTTTTGTTCCTCCCTGCTTTTCCTACTTTTCGCTCCCTTTGTTTCCGCCCCTCCCCTTCCATCTGTTTACCCCCCCGTCTCCCTATCCCCCTCTCGAGCTGCGTTACACACACAAACACATGCACTCGCAAATACACAGCGTAATTTAAGCATTTCACTGTTGACAGCTTTCCCGTTGACAATTTATGCAAATATACTCTTTAAGGAGCTTGTCATGAGATGAGAGCGTTTGCGATCGCCCCCTCTGATAATCCAACCTGGCTTCGCGGGCTCACATACAAATGGATGCTGTTTGTGTTCAACAATATCGTTTAATTTCACACTTTTCTGAGCCTTAACAAAGAATGATCCAGCCACCTCTCTACCTTTGTGCTCTGAATAGGCCGACGCTTATAAAAAAAGATCACAAAACAGGCCCGCAGTGCACCGCAAAGTTCCCCTTGATGAACCGCAGACGTTGTGCAGACGTATAAATATCATCTACGCGTCTGATGCACCTGGAAACGGTTGACATACGAGCCTCTTGCGGCGCTGCTGTGAGTCTTTCCCGATAAAAGCCTCGCCTAAATGAAATGAAAACCTAATGGATGTCTGTAATGGTGCCTCTCCCTCCATCCCGCACCCTCCTCCTCTTCACCCCTCCACCTCAAGCTTGACAGTGACAATTATATTGTGTTTTTCTTGACAGCGATATTATTATTATTATTTATATCACCTGACGGATAGTAGAAAGTGGAGGTGTTGCATCTTCAAACCTGTCATCAGCGTGGCTGAAGGGTGTGTGTGTGTGTGTGTGGGATGTCGCTCTTGCTCCTGGGTGTGTTTTAGTGATTTATGGATCCATAGTGTCACAGGTATTAATATTATCATCCTGTCGCCGGATATGGCGTAAGGGCAAAGCAGAAAGCTGTAATGGCGGCAAAGGTCTAATGTTTAGTAAGTACAGTGACTTTTTGATGCAGTTTTATTTAATTGGCTCTTTGGCTCCTAATGGTCCATTTACAGCAGATCGGGCTCTTTATGTGGCCGCACGCAAAGTGGGGCGCAAATCACTTTGTAATTTCTACAAGTGCCCCTCTAATGCTCGCCGGGCCGCGCTCCTCGCTGACACCCGCGTCGCCGACGTGACAAAGCGTTCCTTAATGAAGTCTGAAGGATGAGCGAGCACGGCCACAGCTCGAGGACAAATCGTGGGAGGGGAGGAGAAGGCGAGAGAGAACAATGTTTGGTATTTCATTTTTCCGTTGTCTTGATTTGTTGTTGTTGATAACCTGTTGTGATTGTTGCGTCTGAGTTTGTTGCCCCTCCCCCGCAGAGGACCGAACTAAAGTTACGTCTCATTGAGGAGTTTGAAGGGAGGAAGCGCGTGTGTGTGTGTGTGTGTGTGGGAGTGGGTGGGTGGTGCTCTCCGGTAAACGCCCGGCAGCCCTTCTATAGTTCATCATAATGTATGGCTATGACTAATCCAGCGTTAGCCCTCAGAGCGTGACTCCATCTTGAGTCGCCTCCAACATTTTATTGGTAACAGCCTCTCAAGTCCTCATCGGGGTTTTTGCCTCCTCGCCGATTTTTTTTCCCCTCTCTCCCTCCAAACGCTCATTTCCTTTGTTCGTGCTCGCGCGTCCTCCGCCTAGACCTGATGTCATGGCGGCGCATGGGTGTTAGCGACCCGCTCAAAG
>OMPJ01016556.1:0-19323 GCA_900312935.1 Carapus acus
CGAAGAAATGCAACTAGGATGTAATGAAACGTTTCAACGATACAAATCCAAAACTACTTATAATGAATGCATACTTTGAAAAAAAAGGGAAAATGAGACACGCTTGCCCCCATACTGAGTATTTAAAACAACAAAACAAGACCTGCGATGCGACACTGTGTGTAATGTCTATACGGCTGAAAGCTGAAGGCAGAAGGAGTTACCTGAGTCCGGCGTGGTGATGAAACAGTCTTAGTTGTTTGTTTTTTTTATTTATTTGTCAATCAAACGGGACAGACACGCAGAGGGAGAGAGGAAACAATGTCAGCTCCACGATGAAGCGAATCCTGACTGCGAGCCAGGTACGAATGGTTTCGTCCTGCTGCTGATTTCTCGGTGGTCAAGTGGAGGATGGATACAGACAGTGCGGAGGACAAGGGGGCAGAAATGTGTGCAGCAGTGGGACAAAGACACAGATTTAGCTTTAGGGGGAGAAAGCACCACGCGTGACGCTTCTCCCGCACGTGTCACCTGGCGCCTCGGACTTGTTGCTGATACCGACACCTGCGCTGAAAGGGCACCACCCCTCTTCTCACTTCCTTTTTTTGGTGTGTGTGTGTGTGTTTGTGTGTCGACAGTCAGAGGGCACAATGAGCGTATCACCTCTGCTCTCACGCGAGGAAGTAAACGTGACAAACCCAGAAGGTCTGGCCTCCGACTTGGCTTGGAGGACGACTTAGAGCGTTGCCGCTCAGCAGGGTGGGCTGGAGTGGACGGGAGCTCCAGGTGAAATGATTAAGCATCGACGACGGAGCCAAATCAATGTACTTGTTAACCCCTCCCACTTCCTGTCTCCATTTATGGACCTCCCCTTTTTTCTTGTACGGAGTATATTCAGTGATTAAATAGTATCTATTAGGCCTGTATAGAATGAATAATTTAAATATAGGGGATAAGCATCTATTAGACCAGCTGGACATGTTCTCCTTTGTGTCTCCACCTCTGTTTCAAATATCTCAAGAAGTTGTGAAGGTGATGGAGATCTGTGTGTCCACTCATCCATTTTAAGAAGTGCCACCAGCCCCTAAAGGGTGTAAGTTTAATGGGTGTAAGTTTAATCTGAAATGTTCAACTGATACCAAATCCTCTCAAAGAAACACCAAGAATGTGTGTGTAAAGATGGTTGATCTCATTTTCAACTTCTTGTCAGACGCTGAATTGGTCCTCAAGCAATGGCACAATGAACTGACCTTCATGCAGCCTTTTTTTTTTTTCTTTTTTTTTGTTACATCACGTCCTCGGCGTGAATGGAAAGAGGCCACGCATGTTATCGTTCCCTCCTCTCCCGTTTCGGATCTGTAACAATGAGGCGGCGCTTGATTGCCGACTCCAATCACCAACTGCGGCTCGGTTATTGGTTGAGCCAAACCCTCTTTTGTCATATCCTCAGACAGACCCGGCGAGGTTTGATTGAAAGCGGCCGAATAAGGGCAAGTAGCCTATCTAGTGTGCCTTTGCAATCCCAATCCCCCTTTGATGGTTTCTTTCTCCGTCCTTATCTTCAGCGTGCCAGTGGTGAAGTCTTTGTTCACATCCGGCTTTGAGGGTTAAACAGTAGCAAATAACTAGAGGCACTGAAGTTCTGCAAACCTGAGTAATAACACGCTAAGGTGTAGCCGCAGGGACGCCAAACTAAGGGAGCATCCGTCGGGGAGAAAGCAATCCCAGGCCACGGGACAGTGTATATTCTGTAATCAGCCTTGTTTTATATTGTACATACAGATAGATATACACACATGATGTCATCTAATTTAATAGCTAGGGGTGCGTAAGGGTGGAAAGGAAGAACTCCCCCTCACAAAAATGGATAAACCTGACCGTGACTTCAAGCCGCCTGCTTTTTTGCCTTTTGCAGTGTGTGAAAAACAGAAATTCCAATATGTCCAAAAATAGCCTCCAAGCTCAGTAAGTAAATAGCAAAACCTCAGATCCAGGATTTTTGTCCATTGGATTATAGTCAATGAAAATAATGGTAGCGTAAAAAAAGATATACTAGAAGTATACATAAATTACAAAGTTTCGAAACAATCGGATCAGAGACGCAGACAGCGTTTAAACTTCCATGCAGGTTTTCTCATTTGACTTTTACTCCAAGTACAGGTAGTAAATGCCTTTTTTTTTTTATGTATCAGTGGCTAGACAACGGTTCATGTTTGCCCAGGGAATCTTACTCTGTGTGTGTGTGAGTGCCCGGGTGCATGCATGCATGTTTGAGAATGTGTGTGTATGTGTGGGATTGTGCATGTTAATTCAGTTATGAGCTCCCATCCTTACCCCCAATCCTCCCCCGGGCCCACACCCACACGCCTCATCCTTAGTGGAGCAAAGAGCGAGACGGCTCCTGTCCGGCGTTACTGCTACAACTGCAGGTCAGCCATGTTTGTTCTGTATTCTCACTAACTGGCGTGCGCACCCCCACTCAGCTTTTGCGGACAATAGCGCTGCGTTTGTTTGCGGGGACGGCGTCCCGATACAAAGCACATCCATAATTCATGGTTGCGGTCAGCCCCAGAGGCCTCCACTCCTCCATCCCTCTCTCCGTCTCTCCGCCTCTCTTTAGATGGGATGCGTAGGGTTTCTGGCTTTTAGGTACGAGTTGTATATACACCAAATGTCAACAGATACAAACATGCGTGTGCGCATCTGCAGACATACTGCACACACACACATACACACACACACACCTGCGCAATGAAACACCCCAATAGTTTTTCTCACCCCCTGTCCTTCATATTCCTCCTCATTCAGTGTCAATTTCATGGATAGAATGTCTGTGAGAATGATGACTGATGGATGGAGCCAGGATGCCAAGGCAGAGGGGGAAGAGACGGGACATTTGACACTGCATTTCCATACACACACACACACACTCAAACAGCTGAATATGAGGACAAGGTAACAAAACAACCGTCTCCTGTCTCGATCGCTATTGCCAACACCACATGCGCAAGTGAGAGACCGACTCCGCTATGCATTCTCATCTGAGAGCTATCGGACGAGAATCTGGCAGAGGAGCATTGGGAATAAGGAGGGTTGTTGCGGGGTTGTTATTGAGCTTGTGCTAACGGGCTCTCACCATAGAAAAGTCCCTCCGCCCCTTAGGAAAGCCACAGCAGCAGCAGAGGTGCAGGATAGGATGCTGTTGCGTTCCTCCGATCTTTTTGATTTGCTTTCCAGTTACCATGAGTCTCAGGTGGCGAACCTCCCCCCTCAGAACACCCAGTTTATGAGGCTCGACGACACGTCGCTCCTCTTAGTCTGCGGCAGCTTTGTAGGCCGAGAAAGTTGCGCTTTCCAAGGAATGAATTTTAAAGAGCTCTCTTGTCAACTGAGTCGGCGCCGGGGAGGAAAGAGGCGTCACAACCCTCCTCAGTGTACAGGCAGCACGTCCCCATGTCCTGGGGGACCGTCCATCAGCACTATATACTGTAATATTTAACACATCATGGCGCAGTTAACAAGAAAACATTAATAATAGGAATACGACTCCCATGTAGCCTCTGTGTTTTACGTTCTGTTTCGCCGTTTTCGTTTCTGGTGAACACTGTCGGACGGAGCGATGAGGTTTGGGCGCGGCCTCGTGTCTCGGGTCTGTCAAGATGTGTGATGAGATAGGAGAGGAGCAGAGGAGGAAGAGGCGGATAGCAGTGTGAGGGAGGAAGGCAAAGGTACCTGCATGTCAATGGAGATTGAGCAGACAAACAGGAATGCTTTGCTTTGATGTAACATAACTGTATTCAGTTAAAGAGCAAAATTGGAAAAGGACAAAAAAAATAAAAAAGGCAATTGTAAATATATTCACAGAAAACTTAATGAAGCTTTATTTCTATCTTTTCTTCTGTTCCGGATTCTTCATCCGTCCCTGTACTTTTGCACTTTTGTGTGTGCTCTGCTCGTCGTGAGCTGTGTGTGGGGTCTGTGGGCTGTTCCTCCGGGTGGCGCTGTTGAGGTATATGTGTGTGGAGAGGGAGGTGAGGCACTTCAGCATGGCGTTCCGCAAAGTGAAATATGACACACTTCAACTCTTTTGTGTTACTCTCATCTCCGTCCTTCTGCCGTGGCTTCTCTTTGTTTTTTGTAAAATAGTACAGACCTTTATGTTTGTTTGTCTATTTGTTTGTTTGTTTGTTTGTTTGATGAAAACAATCCATGTAAATATCACAGGTAAAAAAAATGTATATTTTTACGACTTCTGAGTTATTACTCTTTCATTTGCAAATAAAATATTCAATGACAACCTACTTGGATGAGTGTGATTTAAGTTTTGATCCCACAAACTCAAAACTAACATTTTATTATGTTACAATTCTGCCTTGTTTATCCGCTTATATACTGACCAAGTTATGCCGCGTCAATCTGTAGCTGTCGTCAAACCACGAGGTAGTTTTAAATGTTCAGCTACCTGCCGACAAGCCAAACTTGACTTAAAATGTGCAACAGCAGCTTTATTTTCTATTACACAGATCCGATCAGCAGTGGGGTAAATATTCACATTGAGGAAAATAATGAAATTATCATGCAGAAATTATTAAGATGAATAATGGCGGGACGAAGACAAATGAGATTTTTGCCGTTGCAGGTGATAAGTAACATCGCTGCGAGCAATACAGGAAAAAAAGCATTTTGACAAACAGTCTCTACTTTCTGGTGCGTTAATGCTGATAAATAGCGGAGTGGTGGCGGTGGAGAAGGCTTTGGCCCATTAATAACCAAGGAGGCGTCATTTAAATTGCTGCCATTGATTTGACTTAATGCTAAATCTGGCAGGAAGTCAATCGGCGGGCTTCAAACATGCATCATGGGCGGCGTGTGGACGATGAGAGTTATAGCAGAGGGAGGCAGGGGAACGAAATTAACTCTCTGCAAAACTATTTATAAACCATGGTATGATTCATTTCAACAAGTGGAATTTAAGGCTCAAAATGGTGAAAATACTGAGAAATTGCTGGGAAATGAAAGCTAGAAAACAGGGAGAGTAATTAATCTAGGGAGAACCTCGGTAATGGCACTGGGGATTTGCATAGAGCCAATATTGTATTTTCACTCCATTTTAACTTTTAACCAGTGGCAAATAACTTTCAAGACTAAAATATGAAATGTGAAGAAAGTAATCAACTCTTTCGCATAATGTGAGAACTCTGGCCACAGCAGGCACTTCTGTAAAATACTACACACAACAGAAATAAAAGATAAAAAATATTGTCTCATATCTCAAAACCATTGGCTGCTTTTTTGTTATAATAGATGATGGGTTCCTCTCTCTTTCTCTCCCTCTCTCCATCTCACACACACACACGCACACAGAGAGAGAGAGAGAGCCAGGCTGCCAGCATGTCTTGCTCCTCCTCCATCCTGGTTATTTATTTCAATCCATATACGCAGAGCTGAACCAGCCTTAATCCAAGCTCCTCTCTCTCTCTCTCTCTCTCTCTCTCCTTCCCTCCTCTTTCTCTCATTCTCCCTCTCTCCCTCTTGCTCTCTTTCGCTCTCCTTCCCTCCCCCATCCACTCAGTTGCCTTGCCTGTCGTTGCCTGCAGATTTCACCATATCTATCGATCTTGAAGCCAGTTATTGACTGACATCCATCTCGTCCTTCTGAAAAGTTCTCCTTGTGTTGACAGGCATTGACCTGCCGAGACGGCGAGTCTGTGTCAGGCATGGTTAAAGAGACACGGTGTGACTTTATCTCTGCCTCCGCGAATGCCACAATGAGGTGCAACGTATAGGGGCCCACAGAAGTGGGTTACAACAGCGGAGATAACGCGGCGCGTAAATAAACATGGATGAGCCATGCCGGATAATACAATTACCGCTGTGCTCTCCCACATCTGTGGGTTTTTGGGAGTTGGCAGGAGACCGCGTCGCTAAATTTACATCTTTTCAAAGTGCCGCATCAATATTCATATCGCAGCAAGTTTGCATTTCTCCTCTCTGTGTTCTTTGCTTCGTTCCGCGCGCGGCCCGTCACACGATTACCCACGTGTGCCGATGCTGTCACACGCGTCCACGCGCCCACGGGTATATGTGTCCAAACACACTTTGTTGGCCCGCTAACACACACATCACTACCTACGTAATCGTCTTAACTCCTCTGTGGGTGGGAGGGCAATGCCAAAATGTTCTGGGTAAAAATGTTCCTATGTTGAAATGCCAGACAGGCCGAGTTTTGGCGTTACTTATCTGATGCTGCTTGATTTATCATAGATCATAGACCTTTTGAAACCAATGGGAATTTGATCTATCCTCATATGAGTAGCAGTTTTATGCCTTTGTAGTATCAGCAACGTGTTGCTCAAAGACGCTCAAGCATCTGCCACCATTTCCCGGTGTATGGTTGCTTAATAATTACTGTGGTAGTTCCTCTTGTTTTTTCCACAGTTTCACTATTGTTGATGCACCAAAATATATGAGAACTGCCGCAATTATCCCCAAAAAGACAAATACTAAGATATAACTGTAGCCAGTTATGTGTCTTTGGGTTAGAGTTGGGGATAGGGTTAGGGTTAGGGGTGTGGTGGGAGAGTAGGGGAGGAGCGGTCTCAGTCCTCTGTCCTCGGGCAGAACTGTCCATGCTGTCTGCCAAAGCCCCTCCAGAGGTCTGGGTTAGGGTTAAGGTTGTTTTTCACACAGAAATGCCCCCTCCCTTACTCCAGAACCAGCCCAGACTCCCACATAGCCGTGCTGAGCCTGAAAAGGGGAGGCACTTATATAATTGCACCCCCTGGTGTTGATTGTGAAGAGCTCTCTTTGTTATCTGCAAGGCAGCTTGGCTCCTAATAAGATGAGAGGTGTCTGAAATCGGGCATAATGCGCCATTTAATTAGATTAGGACGTCAGACACCACCTGCAGTTATTCAGGTTCACGTTACTCACGTGAAAGATGAGGAGCAGTGCCAAAAAATGCAGACAAGTCAGGAAAGTTAAAGGAAATAAATCCTAAAATTCCCAGAACAACACATACGTCTTTAAGGTCTGGCCCATATGCCGCTGCTCCGAGGAAATTAAGCTTATCAGTCATCACCATATCTCATTGCTTTGGTCCCCGCAGATTATTCTGATCCAATTTACCCACAACCCCCCGCAGTAAGAGAAGACAGAAAAAAGAAATGGACCCCTAATGCATTTTAACCAATTAGCCTCCAAGACGCAAATTATCCCCCCATGTAGAGCTCCAGCAGCGAAGGTGAAGGAACATCTCACGCCCACTGAGGGGCTGCTGGCACTGATGCTGCTGTTTCAGTCTGTTATTTTAATAATCATTGTAATGAATTGATTGGCTGCAAGTTGCTTTGCTTAAAGCCCCCCCTAGTGGTATGTCTTTTATTTTTTGTTCACAACAAATTAACTGTGATCGTCCTGTGTATTATTACTGTTACTGTTCTGCACAGGTGGAGCGTGCAGGATGGCATTCGACTCGTCTGCGATGTGGCAAGTGCCGTATTCCTCTATGTCTGCCAATTCTATTTATTTAGATCGGGGGTGTCAAACTCTAAAATTGTAAACTGGGACAAAGTCAAAGGGGTATTGTGTATGTTTGTCCCTCTGCCCAAGCTTTACATGGATATTTTCCCTCTTTAATCATGACTACTAATAGGGCTATCTGATTTTTTTTCGAAATTTCCAGTATATTACACCACATGTGGTGAAACTTGCGTGGGTCTGCTCCATGTGGTCCATGATTTTATCATAAAATCTACAGATAAGATTATAACCTATACAGCTTTTAATTTCTATTTCCCTTTTAATTACCTCAACAGGGAGGGCTATCTGCAATTTCTTTTTAATTTCTGGTATATTCCAAAACATTTAGTAAAAGCTGTCCTAGATGCGAAGGATGGGCGTGTCCGCTTCTGCTCCCTCTAACGTCATAGAATACGCACCAATAGCGGTTCAGTATCAGAGCACGCAAAGCAATTGTGTTCACCACGTTTCAATCAGCTCCACCAGGAGGTTGGTTGGTGTGCTGTCAGCTTCAACTCCAAAGGGATTATTGAGTTGTTCAAATCTCCATTTCTAGGCCTCTTAAACGGCGAGTCAACCCGGCACTTTGTACATGGTCTAATAGTGTTTTTATATTACATTCTTTCGTTACAGCCATGGAGGCTGAGCACAGAAGACAAGCATGTCTGTCAATTAGGAGCAAGTGTCTTGATTGTTCCTGTTTTCCATCTTTCGTTTCCATTTTTGGGAGGGAGTGGATTGAGTCTGTTCGAGGTGAGCATGGATGCCAATGATTGTCATTAGAAATGACAATCCGCTCGGCGGACTTGACTGAGGCACCAAAACATAACAAAGCATTCTGGGACTTGGAGTAACAGCAGTGTATGCGCTTTTAACTGGTGGTGTAGCTCTAGTCCGGTACGCATTTCATATGATCTCCCCGCCCAAATATAAGTTGGCCCACGAGTTTCACTCCTGTGACTTAGATGTTTTTTGTGGAGGTAAACTTGATACTTTTTAAATCCCCAGAGAAATGGCTTCACTTCATTTGGAACACTAAATGGTTCAGCGTTGAGTCCTAGCTGTTAAACTAACAGCTTCCTATCCCTTTACTCTTCTTTTTTTGTATTTGAGAGACATTATCAATTAATTAGTCAAGCCTGAAGAAAAATCTACATCCTGGTCATCTTCTGATGCCACGTGGTGACCCACATGGAGAGTCTACTTCTCCGGCAGAGAGCCACACTAATTATCCCTCCTCCCTGAATGCAGACGAGGAGGTTAATAGATGCTATTTTTCGAGTCTCACTGATGGAATTTTTATAACCCAAATTGTCTTTGCATATAGATTAACGATGGAAAAGTGGTTCATTTATGCAGGCTCAAGAAATACCTGATGCAGTTCCATTTGACACAGGATGATGATGATGATGATGATGATGAATACACTCAGGACTAGCCTGATTTTAAATGCCTTCATCTGTCTACATTGTGACTTGCAAACTTTTATTTCTGAGGAGAGCCACTGTGTATTTTATTTCACACCAACACTGCCCTCAGCGAGCAAATCTGGACATGATGTCAGAAATACTGCAGAGAAAAACGCCATGTGGAGGATATTTGGTTATTTCATTTTGGAAATTACCTGTATATTTATGGAGAAAACATGCTACATATATATTTATTCAACAAATTCTAGTTTTATCCCCTGCACATCTGGCCCTTGTTGAAGAAACAAGTGAGGACTGCTGTGTAATTTGTGTTGACCTTTGTGACGTTTTGATCAATCACTAACATCCTGGTTACTGGTCTGGCTCCAAGCTGCGACTCGTTTTCCCATCAGCCTTCCTGTGTTTGAGAGGCTCTGGGTTTGGGCCTGTAACTCCTTCACTGGTCACGTCGGATGTTTGGGTTTCCAGTCCGTGTTGATGTTCCAAGTATTTGTCCCTCTCTCTCTGATTTATTCTGTCTCCTCATTTGGTTCCTGTTCCTGGTGCATCTGCGTTCATTCCCTTTTGACATTGTCGTTTGCTTCTTTATGTTTGGTGCACTGCAGATTATTAGTTACTAGGCTATCTTAAGTCTTTGCTCTATGTTTGGGGCTCCATTCGTGTCTTTCTGCAATGATCTAGTCTCTGTCATTGGTTGCTCCTTTGTTCCTGCAACTTCCTTTTAAGTTCCTTTAAGTACCTTTTTGCAGTGAGAAATAGAATCATATTTTTCTTCGCTTGTTTTTATGTGCTGCGCCTGACCTTGTTGCTAATAATCAGTGATGTAAGCAGAGCTGTTTTTACAACATACTCATTTCTCGGTGGTGGTTTCAGGATGATTTCAGTGTAAAAGTGTCACACAATTTACGCCTTGGGTTCCACTTGTAAATCCCAAATAGTTAATTCTCCCAAAATAAACCAAATGTTAGGAAGTAACATCTTCAACACAGCATGAAAATGAGTTTTAAGTACTGTGGGATCGTTTTAAGTACCAGCTGTGTCTTCCTTTCCTCTGCTAGGAACTCTGTCAAGGACTCCTGGGGGTCCCTGAGCTCCACCTCGCACCATGTGTGTGTTGTCGCTCTCTCGCACAGCTCACACGAGCTGCGGCCGAGTGACGCCCCAGGTAGATCCCGTGGCCCACATTTCATCTCTTGCTCAGAAAACACGGTGCTCCAGAGGAGCTGAAGAGCTGCAGTCGGGTTTTGCAGGCGTTTCGGGGCAGCATGAACTCCGGACATCTCATCCCTCAGCTCAGACTGGAGGAATGTGGAGAGGACGGGCTTATCCGGAGCATCGCACTCGGCCCGTTCCATCACGGGCGTCGGCGGACGAAGTCGAGGTCACCATCCAGCGACAGGAGGCAGCACTGGTGAGTGATCAGACCATTTCATCATTTTGATGATGACTTACTGAGAAAGTTTGTCTTTAGGTAGCTATCCAAATTCTTACTGTTAACACTCTGGACTTAGTTTTACCTCTGTGGCATCAGGTGACTTGAGTGACAGCAGGGATGAGGAGAATTAACAATTTAGCCAATATAAGATAATGATGCTAATGATGGATAAATAAATGGTGATGAATGTATAAGTGGCGCTTTGCCCACAAGCCTGTCAAGGACAAGCTGTATGAAAACGTTCTTGGTTCCCATTTAGCTACATTACATGACATAATTGCTGCACTTATCGTGCTTACTGAGGAAGGTCCGCTCTGCATCAGAATTCACAAGATTTTTGTAGCTTTTGTGGTGCTGATTGTGGACACCAGAATCCAAAACTAATAAAAGGTTTACCAAAAAAAGGTCTCACGAGGGCCTGACAATGAACAATACGCCTCAGCAGCGGTCCAGATAAACTCTGATATTGAGATTGCTCCGCCTGACAGTGACAATAGAGATAATCTGGCTGTGGAGGACGGTTCTGCCCGGCCCGGCCTGTTGCCGAAGGAGCTGTCAGCCAGGACGATTTGGCCTGAGAATTGGTTGTTAGTAGCCACAGTGGTCCGGTGATTAGGCGCCACCGCCGCCGCCGCCGCCTCCCTCCCTCTCTCCCTCTAGCTTTTATTAGACTCTTCCGAGGTCTCCAATCTCTACCGTGACAATGCACGAGCGAAGCCAGCCAACTCGTCGACGAGCCAGATTGCACAACGTGGCGATGGCGGCGCAGCTCTGGGAGGGCGAGCGCGTAATGACGGAGCGGGTGACGACTGCCTCTGGGCTGGAAGGAAATAGTTTCTGCACACTTATCCGATTAATCTCAAAGTGTGACACGCGGCCGCGGCAAACACATTTCGACATGTCGACACCGACGGCAACGAAATCGCACCCCTGCGCCCCCGCCTTACTCCCTCCCGAAGAGCTGCTTGATTGGTCACGCTGAGATTGCGTAGGACGCTCAGGTTAACATGGAGGATAAGTCTTAATCTCGACAAACGTATCCTTCCACATTCCCCGCCATGACATTTTCCTCAATGAGCGCACTTGGCTAATTTCGTCCCTTCACCTCCAATGCACACGGTGTATTTGCCCTCTCTGGTTCATTTTTGTGTGGGTGTTCTGTGTTCGATGTCTTCTCTCGCGATCCCAACTTTGTGTGGAACGGTGCAATTATCGAGGAAATGCGGTATTCGGCGAATACAGCTCCGACCTGCTGGGCTGTCACTCGTCAGGGGTTCTCATCCCCGACTCGGTCTAATTTGAGGTTTCATGTAAATGAGGCAGGAGACCCCCTGCGGCTCCCACCATCAAATTCATAAAACGGTATCAGTGATGCTCTGCTGATGTGCTGGAGAACAGACTTGCATTAGGTGAGCAAACAAAAAAAGGGAAGCTGGTGAGTCTGCATTGTGTTGCAGTGATTGATTAGTAGTGTTGTTCCCGGGGTGGAAATGAGGTCAACCTGCAGCGATGAGCACACGCACACACACACAAACGCCTCTCTGCTGACAGTTTGCCTCATCTGGCATTTACTGAAAGTTGATTAAAATGCTCCTAGAGAAGCAGTGATTAAAAACTTCACCAACCTTCTACCCCAACCCCCCAAAAATGGTCTTGGCAGGCCTGACGTCCGTCCAAATGAGTCCTGATGACTTCATTCGCCATTAGCAGAATTAACACAATCGGCTGCCAGGTGTGACGCCACAGCGATTTGCCTGACTTTTTTAAAGAAATGGAGAAAAGACAAGATGGAGCCATAAATCGGTGAGACAATAGTGGTGAAACAATAGCAGCGCTATTTTGTGATGGTGTGACTTTTCCCCACCTTGTATTTGATATATAGTTGGAGGATGAAATAGCAGCAGTTCCGGCATTCCCGTGGCCAAAAGATGTGCAGCCAAATCTCTGCCATGGAGCAGAAGGAAGAAGCCGCGACTGCAGAGTAGAAACATGTTTTCTGGAAGTTCAGACCTGAAATGGAGGCGAGTAGCAGCGATGATACTGCAGGACGCGGTTCATCATCGCAGCTCCTGCTGTGACAACCGACCGAAACGAACGTCTGTGCTTTTGGTTTGTTTGTTTTGCTCCCTCATCTCAGCTGATCTCAGAGACTCATTAAAAAATGAATCCGCACTGACTAAATCGGGCAGATAAAACACACACACAGACGCAGAATGTGTCGCTGGGCCGAGAGCATCTGAAGTCCCCTCAAAAGAGGTGGTAGACCCAGGCCATGTCTCAGACACGCTGCGGCTGTGCTGCTCGGTCAGTCATTTATGGATGTTGGCTGAGCAGCGAGTGGAGTCGTGAGGCTTCACTTCTCATGGCGGATGTATGTCGAGCTCGGCCTGCGTCCCAAAATTTGGAAGTCAGTGGTCTAAGCCTGGAAATTCATCTAAAATGCCTGACGGCAGTCTCCTGGTCTTATTTTATTCTATTTCTAGTTTAAATGGGCCCATTTGAATTATTGAGGTGTGTCACTGATTCTGCTTCCAGTGAGCCGGCCGAACCACAGTCAGCCTACATCCAAGTAAGGACAGTAATGAGGACTGGAGAGCTGAGACAGATAATTGAGAGAGATCCGAGCATTGCGCCTGGAACGGATTCTTCTTATTTGTTTTTTTCGGCCCCAATTCAGCGACAGTTCCTTTTTATTATCCACAAACACTTTGTAACTCAGACGGAAGCCAAAGCGCGAAGCTCTGGTCTCTCTAAGCAAGACAAAGTCTGCAGCACTAACGACAGACACAAACAAAACCGTCCTCCCTACGGATTGTAGTTTCAGAGGGTGATTTGCATTTCTGTCGTTTTTCCTCATGCTTTGAGAGATTGTCAGTAAAGTTGAATCTCACGTTGCGATGCTGTGTGTAGGTACTGCCGTATGCACGAGGGGTTCATCGTCATTAAGACGGTAAACTTTTGGCGGTCACGTTGTCAGGCAGTGACGTGGAGATGATTCCACGTTTCAACCTCCATAACACGGCTTGACCTCTCCCCGCAGACAGTGGCATGATTTATTGCTTCTCAGGAGTGTAACAATAGTCTCTGTCGCACTCTCTGGCCGAGACGAGGCACTGAGTGAGTAATCAAGCTCAGAATGGTGATGATGGTGATGATGATGATGATGAAAGAATGAAGCCATGTCCCAGTTCAGCACTCCCCGATGAGTCTAATTAGGTTTTAGTCATGCGTCCACCCTGGAAAGATGATAGACACGTTGAAACGGAGCTTGGAAAATTGAATTTGGATGGTGTTTGTTTGTGTGCGCGTGTGTGCGTCTTACATTTAAAACATGTGTTGCTTAGATTAGAGACAGATCTAAGCCGCATGTTGTTGCCTGTGTCAATTAACACTTTCAGTAAATGGATGTATTTGTAATCTGATCGTTATTTAGCGACGTACTCGGTCTGCATACAAGACCAATTGACGACTCATTCACCCATTTTCTTGATATTGTGAAGTAGTCGTCCCATTGTAATCGATAACTGGTGCAAAGTGGATTTTGGTGGGAGCACAGATTTGTGTTTAGGTCCCAGTGGTGATTATCGATACAACGCGAAGAAATCAGTCACGGCAGCTTCCAAAGTCGATTATTGTCCCTCGCCAGCATTTGTTTTATTTGACAGTCTGCTGCAGCCAGTTCAGCACCAAATTTATGTAAAGGCGTCATTTGCTTTTTTTTCCCCCCTTTCATTTATTTATTTTTTTCCCTTTTGACCGAATCTAATTTGTTGATTATGTAAATACAGCTGCTTTTCCCAAAGCCCTCAGTATCCTCTAAAAATGCTTTCTTGTCCTTGGCGTTGATGATGACAACGAAGCTATTTGGCTCTTTCTCCTGGGGCGACAGTCAATGTGAATCCACAATCTCCCCAATAACAGTTGATCAAAAGCACATAGGTGCTCTCTGCAGTTATAGAAATTGTATGCGTCCACGGTAGCCAGATTTTTACGATCCACATGCTGCAGATGGACACACACACACACACACACACACACACACTCTGAATTAGATTTCCTCCAGACACATTTCTGTGCTAGACGGCAATAAACCCACTCTAATTCATTTTAACTGTCGTCTATCACAACAGAAATTCAACGTGATGCAAAACAAAACGCGGGCACAGACACACACACGCGCACACACACACACACACACAAAGAGATAACCAGCCTGCCTGTTTGTTGTTGCATTAACCGAGCACTGAACAGCAGAACAATTGGCTCCATGGTTCAGTTATGATCCTTTGGCACAATAACTTGATCCAGATAATCCAGGTGACAAAAGCAGTAATCCAATGCAAATTCACTGCATTCTGCCCGTGATGAACTGCCGCAGCTCAGCCCTCTTGCCACAGCCAGAGGATTAGCAAATAAAGCTGTTTATTGGAGACTAACGCATAAGTTAACTCGTATTAATGCTGCGCCGTATGTCATGCTAAGAGCAGGGGATATCGTGAGTGTATGTGTGTGTGTGTCTTCATGTTCCCTATGTCATCTAGATATGTTGAAATGAAGGTGGCCTTCTTTCTGGGATTACCTATTAGCTTGATTATGAATTGAAACGGCTGTAATTTGACACATTTACTTCCATCAGCGTGTCAGTCAAGAGGTAATTTATCTCGGCGCCCCTCTCGCACGGTTGTGTATTCAGGTGTAAAGGGCTGATGATGTCATTAATTTATATTAGCGGCTCTATATTCAGGCGAATTGCATCAACAAAGGCCTTAATGATAACAAATGGGAGGAGAGCGGAAAAAAAGGCGGCTTTTCACATTTTCAGCTGTAATGTTTCCAAATGTCCTTCGGTCTGATTCCATCCTGTCACGCACACATGTGCGTGCGTGCATGTGTGTCCACGTGTGTGTGTGTGTGTGACTTCCCAAGTCTTGTATTTGTGTGTTTTCGGTCACTGACTAGTGTCGGGCGTCGCTCTCTCCAAGGACGCCCGGCTGCAGCACAGCTAACCTCAGGGCCCCCGCTAATGAGCCTGTGCAGGGAAATTGATTTAGTCTCCACCTTCCAATCAGCATCCCAGGCCACAGATAAAACGGGGGTGCGTCCCGTGGGGTCGCGGCTCGGTGGAGCCCTCTGTAGTCATTTCCTTTCGTCTGACTGTAGAACCAGATTAATTATAGAACTGGGGAGGGAAAGAAGATCAGGTCTGATTAGTGAACATATTGAATAGATGCAATCCAGCACGAGTAGCAAGTGCCTCTGGACCCTCATGTTTGCAAAGATGTGCCTGTGTTCAAGATGTGTGTATTCTATTCTGTCATGCATCTTTGCTTTTGTGCTGTGTGTGTGTGTGTGTGTGTGTGTGTGTGTGTCTGTAAAAGTTGAAACTCAAACAGTGCACATTATAAGCCTGAGGTGATGATAATGCAGCGTTTTGATGCGTTAAATCGTTACTATTGAAAAGCGGTGTGTTGCGACTCCGATGCTTTCAATGCCCTCAGTGTCTGATAATGTATTTTTGTATTTGCATAGAACGGATAATAATGGGCATATTTTTCTGCGAGGAGACCATTTTGGCAGCCTCCCTTTTTCTTAACGCGACTAATTTGAGCTCAGCTATCTCTCCTCTCTTTTCCTCCCTTGTGACTTATGTCCACACGGTGGCACTGTAGTATCACCTAACAGTATCATGACAGGCCAGTAAGAGAACATCAGCTTTGAGAGGGCAGAAATCATCAATTATTAGTAAGGTTTCATTATTTTTTGCTTTGCCTTAGGTGCTGCGGTGTCCCGCTAATGTTTGTCTTACACTCAGCTTCATGCTGTGACCGTAAACAAGTACAGCAATCACACAAAGCAATCGAATCTGGCAATGGACACATGATGGTCCCCAAGCACTCACTGTCTCAAGGGCCACTCGCGGTGCCGCCACTTGAGTGGAACCCGAACGTGGGAAATGAGCATTAACTGCACCTAAGCCGCAACTCAGGGGGGTCACGAGGCGAGAGGAGCCGCTCTCTCTGCTGCTCTGTGGTTTTGGTTTGTCAATGCGTTTCGGAGAGGTTGTGACAGACGCCTGTTATTATATAAGTGTCGTAGACAGCATCTCAGCACATCTCCTCACCTGAGAAGCTGCCGTGCACCTCAGGGCCCCTCCATATGCTTCAGCTAGAAGAGTGTGAAATATTGATGAGGACGTCCTAATCGTTGTGCCTTGCAGCTGTTCATTCGGTGCTTTATTGGAAAATAACGGGCTAACTGCTGCTGCTGATGGAATCATTTCACCAGCACAGCATCGGGGGACAAAGAATACAAAGCGAAGCACTGTTGAACACGACGCACCACTATGCTGTGATCCCGTCTGATAAAAGGCTTTATGATGCCTGAAGGACTTTTTCTGTCTGATTACTAAGCTGTCATTGAATAATGCCTCTGTAGGCCCAGTCTTTCTGGCCATTGTTAAAAATGGAGAGAACCTGAGATATGAAGAGAAAGTGGAGCAATGGAACAACTTGGTAACGAATCCAAGTGATCAAAAACAAATGATGCTGTTATCCAGAGGCAGCTATGGCTATCTGTCTTTCTATGATACACATGTCTTTTTTTTTTCCTCCTCCATTCAACCATGGCTGGATGCTTCAAATATCCCCTGCCCTGTTTGTTAGTTAATCAAAGCTGCGTGTTTACATCTGTGCTGCTGCTCTGCTGACAAACAACATGCAATTTGCATTCCTCAGGTTCCCTAACAGAAACCAAGATATGAAGCTTAAGACATTCACTCCACATAGCGACTCCTCGTCGTTGTTTTTGTCTGTGAATGGTTGCGGGGACAGTATTTCAGTTTGAGAGAAGTGGTTACATTACACGATAATGAAGGCTGAATAAATACTTAAATCGAGCTATTGTACTGATGACACCCATTGATTTTACTTCAGAAGCAAGCTACTTTGAATTCCTGCGTCATCCCGACAAGGCCCAGAGAGAGTGAAGTGTCACTGGGTGAGTGACTACTTTAATCCTCAATTAGCACTGCGTTGCTAAGCAGTACTTGCTGCTGAAGTGGTTTGATTAAGCATCATATTGAACCAACCTCTCAAAATGTTGAGCTTGAGCCTTTTCTTCTTCAGCTCCCTTTCGACTTAATTGGACCAAAATCCAAAGCTTACCACACCATTTATTCTCATTATCATGGCAGCTCTGTGATTCCGACTCATTGCCGCAAATTTGCAGCAACTTCGTCTTGTCGACCAGCGCAGGTGTTTATTGTATGATTCTCCAGGCAGCTCTGCCAGATTTTTCACATTTGTATTTGTATTTTTGAGTCTCGTCAGTGCCCACAGGAGCCCTGCTCAGCTGACAGTGGGGGGGTCTGTCCCACATTGTGTCATTGACTCCAAATAGACTCCCAACTGACGACAAGCAGCGTATTAGAACAGACAGACATCGCATGATAACAGCGTTCTAGAATTGGAAATTAGTATTTAGTGTTTGATACACTATATACATGAGTATCATAGAAACTCAAAACATTCTTGGACATGTGTCAGATTTTTGCCACATTTTATATCTTTGTAGCGGTTCCGGTTTTCACCACTCTGACTAATCATCCTGCTCTGTCTACTGGTGACCTTGAGAAATGCAAATTCATAATCACTTCAGATGAGAAAGGACTGTCCAATGACAGGCCTGTCCACGGGAGAGCCAATTACTGCTCCGTATGGCTAACTTAAACTATTTTTGTGCCAACTGTGTACTGGTGGTGGGGGAGCGTGGTCGTGCAATGCAGCACAAAAGGCAGTACTGATTCTATATCCAAATCCAATTTCAATTTATAAGGGAGCACAGGGAAAAGCAAGGAAAAATGTATATATATATTTCTGGTAGAAGTGCAAGATGAGAGCAATCATATATGATTATTTCATGGAAGTCTGGCCCATTTACCTCAAACTAATAATTGTGTTAGATAATTCCACATGTCAACGCCCTTTCGAGTTTGTCCTCCAACTCCCAAGCGTCGCACAGACTCTGATAAGCTGCAGAAAAGCACAGTTCGTTTTCTGCTTGCTTGCAAAATTGTGTCCCCCACACGCAATTACAGCGACATATTGCAAAGCAAGTCACATTTTCCCCAAAAAGCTACTGAAACTTTTGGCAAGTCAATTTAAACTACCATTTAACAATTGATGGAATATATAGCCGAGGCAGAAAATAGTTTGAAAGCTGCATCGAACTTCATCTCGACCTCTGTCATTTTTTAAATTTGAAACCGGACAGATATATTTTGTTTTTTTCCCTCATTGTAGGATTTGACAAAACTTCATTATACAAGCCACCAAGAATGTACATTTCTCTACTCAAGACAGCAGCTGTAACTGTGTTAGACTCATCGAGATACATGCAGACATATCTTGTCAACATTTATTTGTGTATCTTGGTCTTTTGTATACTTGTATTCACTACAGGTGCACCACAGTGATTGGAATGCATGAATTATTTAAAAAGTGAAATACAAACTACCCAGAAGATGCTCCTATCTTCTTTTTGCCACCACGAAAAGGTGGTGGCATGACTTTCCCTCACCTCTTGGTAGCTGTGGCAGTCAGATATCACCTAAGACAAGAAAGTATAATTTGCCATGGAGGATGAAATTATTGCATTCATTTCCGCGTTGTGCTGTATCATTTAAAGCCAACATTAGCCATCAATAACAACACATTTCCGCTGTGGTATATTTGCATCGATAACAAAGAGAATGTGTGACATTTCTGGCTCAGTCGCCTGCGTTTGTGCAGTGCCTCATTAGTACCTGAACACACTGCCGGTTTCTTTGAGCAGTTCTTTTGTTCTAATCAAGGAAGCAAGTCACAGCAAAAGTTCTGAATCTCTTCAAAGCTTGGCACTGACCAAACAGATCGATCAGACTTTCTTTGGTTTTGTGTAGAGAGTGTGTGTGAGTCCACA
>OMPJ01016557.1:0-21134 GCA_900312935.1 Carapus acus
ACACACACCAGTCGACCTCCACCAGGCCCTATGAGTCACTGCTCAGATGAACATCAAGCCATTCATGGATCCACATAGTTCAACAGTGATGGGTATTGTGTGTGTGTGTGTGTGTGTGTGTGTGTGTGTGTGTGTGTGTGTGTGTGTGTGTGTGTGTTCATGTTTGTATTTGTAGGCATGTGTATATGTAAATGGCAAGATCACATTTATTGTTTATTCACACCCATACTCATCCATACTTAGATACACAACCAAACATGAATATGTGTGTGTGTGTGTGTGTGTAAGTATGTATGTAAATGGGAATATCATATTTACTGTATGTTCACACTCATACTCATCCATACGTAGATACACAACCATTCATGAATGTGTGTGTGCGTGTGTGTAAGTATGTATGTAAATGGGAAGATCATATTTACTGTATGTTCACACTCATACTGATCCATACGTAGATACACAACCATTCATGAATGTGTGTGTGTGTGTGTGTGTGTGTGTAAATGGAGAGATCATATTTACTAGTTATTCACACCTATACTCATACATACTTGTTTGTACACTGTACATATGTTACAGTATATATGTACAGTTGTGCATCAACAGTTGTATACCTTTCCACCTATGTACTCATTACTCTATCTCTCACATACACGCACATACCAAACTCCAAGTACAGGTACCATTTATTAGTTTTCCCAGCCCATCAAGGCTTACCATCACCGCACACCTCGAGATCGAATTTTTCGTCTGTCCATCTTCATCTTACATATTACAGAGAAAAATGTGTTCAAACAACAGACGCTCAGCCCTTAAATGGCCATATCTGGGATCATGAAAGTCTATATGATCAGACGGGCAGCTTTTCCTTCCAGGGCGTGATAACTGATCTTCAGAGTACAAAGCTCGGCTCCCCCTTTTCATGTCACATTCATTGAGTGGAGGGCTGCAGCGTGAGCTGTACAAAGTGGCCTGTCCCCATTCAAGGGACTAAAGAGGACAAAGCTGAGCTCACTACACACTCACCAAAATAGGAATAAAGCGAAAAGGAGATGTGTGTGTAGGGTGGGGAGTGGGGGGTGGGTGGACATGGAGACTGAATTAATCAATTGCCTAAAAAGGATACAAAGTGAAACTCAAAGTGCAAACATGGCGTGTGCAGCGTAATTTCTTTTGATTCGATCTGTGCAACACATTAAAAAGACGATTTTTTAAAAAATTTTGTTATGTTCGCCAATTCACCAAAAACAGTCCATTTAATTCTTTTATTTGAGCAGATGTAACTTGAAATGCTAGTGCTGGCGCTCAGTGGACATCTACTAATCTGTGCCGGATTACCTATTTGTATTATTACTGTGTTATCCCTGCAACAGGAGGCCACGTTGCAGTATCTGCTGGGTTTAACACCATGGATGAAGCTGTCCGTTGGTCTCCCTGTCCCCTCCATGGAGCTCAGAAGTAGCTTGCATGCCTCTGCTTCTACCTGGATGCTCTCACAGATGAATTTCCATGTCTACGTGCTCGTCCTGTCCAGTTTGGCAGTGGGCTGGTGCCAGCTGGGTGAGTGAGTGAGTCCCTAATAGGTTTGATGTGTTCATCGTGGTGCTCTCGGAGGGAAATCGAGAGATAATGTCTCTGATTCATTTGATGAGATTAATGATGTAGGCGCACATTCACCACAGTGTCATAAAAAGGATCAGAGGTATATGCATCTACAGTATTTCTGCGTTAGCTTATTGTCGTGAACTGTTCTCAGGTCTGGAGGATGTTTACTTTAGTCCTCAGAACCAGACTGCTACAGAGGGAGAAGGTGTTTTCCTCCAGTGTGTCTCAGGCGAGAGCACGCCGCCTGCCAGCATCACCTGGCTGAAAGATGGGATGTTATTTATCAAAGGTCAACAGATTCAGGTGAGAAACACCAACTTAAGACCAAATACAACAAACAAAAAGAAAATTGTTATGGTGTTGACATTTACCGCGTCTTCCGGACTAAAATCGCTTTGGAGTATAAGTTGCACCAGCCAAAAAATGTAAAGTAATGAAGAAAAAAACATATGTAAGTTGCAACGGACTAGAATTCACATTTTTGGGAAAATCTACAAAATCCAAGACCAAAAACAGCCATTCCCTGTTGAAAGGCAAGTTGAAATAATAACAATAGAATAAAGAAATACTGAATCGAAAAACTGAATTTGTGCACAGCACGCTAGCATAACATAATGTATGTGACAATAACAACCACGTAGAATTATACATTTTAATCATTTCATGTACACGCCGCATCAGAGTATAACTTGCATCCGAAGCCAAACTATGAAAAAAGGTGCGACTTATACTCCAGAAAATATGGTAGTCTGGCGTTGATGAATGGCCTCCAGCATCTGTCTTAGTGTTGCTCCTCATCAGGGCTCGTATGGAGGTGGGACCCAGAGGAAGACCACAGGGACCCTCCATCTCCTCAATCTAACACTGGAAGACGATGGGATTTACATATGTGTCACACATAATGGCTTTTTAAACATCAGCCGCGAGAGCCAAGCCGCAAAGTTAACTGTGCTAGGTGAGTAAATCTCTACATCTGTCTTGAGTCCTGCTTTTTATATTCAGTACTTACTCCATGTTATCATCATTTACCTTGCAGGAGTCCCTAGAAGGTTACAGATAACTCGGGGCCCTGACAATCTCACGGTTGCCGTGGGAACACAGGTCTTCATGCACTGTGATGTTCATGGCTTCCCCGTTCCCATGGTGCACTGGTTCAAAGACGGCTGTATGCTGACCAACTGCTCCACCTCATTCAGCCTGCAGGACAATGGGCAGCTGCTCGTATTCAGGTCTCACACTGGGCACGAGGGGAATATTTGCTCTTTATTGTTTTCTCGCTAGTTTATTGTGCTTAACGGGGAGACCAGTGTAGGTCCACTGGGCACCATTAGGCAATTTATTGGTGGGATCAAAGAATGTTTTCCTGGCAAGAAAAATATTGACTGTTTCATTTCTCCAGGAATGTGACAAAGGAGAACGAAGGTTTCTACCACTGTGAGGCGTTAAACCCGATGGAGGTCATCAGGTCACAATCAGCCTTCCTCCTTCCTGCTGGTACTGTAAGCCTCTCGATGTAAAGGACACAGCTGTGGATGCAGTTGGGTTAAATGCAGGGATGCGCAAATAAACTATAACAGAAATTATGTAAAAATAACTTTTACTCTTCGGGATTCAGTCATACCATTCCGTGGTGTTGCACTCTGGTCATTCAAAAGACAGAATTATCATACATCCATCAGCTTTCATGCTTCCATTCGGCCCCTATTGGAGAAGCAAAAAGTTGATCAGTGGAGAGGTGTGTTTATTTATTCTGAATGTTGTCTGTCATAAATCCACATGTTTGTTTGTCCCAGTTTTACCACGAGACCTGACACTCGCAGTCACCGCACCGAAAATACAAATTCCTCAAGTATCCCTCTGATGTGATGCAAATATTCTCTTCGCAGAGATGAACTGGACTTTTGCACAGCAGCCCTCAAATGTGACGGTGATGAGGGGACAGAATACGTCGCTGACCTGCAGACCACCGCACAGCAAACCTGCCGCTGAGGTCACCTGGTTCAGAGACAACCGCCGTCTGACCGCCAGCCCTCACGTCACTTTGCTACCCCATGGAGACCTCTTCTTCCACAAGTGTGTGGGTGTGTCTGGGGGTGTTTGGCAAGATGTTGTGCACGAAAAATATCCCTAGCACTGTAATTGCGTGTCATTTTTGAGGTATATGTGAACTTTTTTGTTTTTGCCTTCATCAAAATCTGAGGCTTGTTTGTATTTGTGTGTCTTGATATTTTGTTGACCCTCTTCTCCCCTTTTCAGGGTGCAGGAGTCAGATGGTGGGAGCTACTTTTGCATGGCCTCCAACTCTCACCTTCGTAGATATATCACCTCTAGAAGAGCCACGCTGACTGTGCTGTGTATGCTACCTGGCAACAACACAACAATCACATACAAACTATATGTTCCTCTTATTATTAAGTAGAGGGGGAATGGGTACTCAGCTTCACACATGTGTACTGTGTTTAGATTATTTTACCAATAAACAGGACTTGAATTGTTGCATTATGAGGGTCAATGGACAGTCCTAACCAGCATTTCTCCTTTCTGACAGCATCTCCATCGGTCAAACTGTGGCCCCAGGTGCTCACCGTGCCAGTGGGTGCTCGGGTGGTGCTGCAGTGCCAGGCGTCCGGTCACCCTGCGCCCTCCATCAGCTGGGTGAAGAGAGGACATTCCAAGCAGACGGGTGGCAAAGTTTTTATTGGGTACGATCATTTTACCAAAAAAAAAAAAACAATTTTGTTTTGAAAGATTTAAATTGTACATCTGTCTGTCTGTCTGTCTGTCTGTCTGACTGTCTGTCCGTCTGCCTGCCTATCTGTCTGTCCCTCCGTCCATCCATCTGTCTGTCCATCTGTCCATCTGTCCGTCCATTAGTTTGTCTGTGTGTTGACACAGGTAGATGGATTGATTTGTGTGAGAAAATGCATTTTACTGTATTTAATATGATTTCTTTCACACAGACTTAACAATGCCACGCTGCAAATCATGTCAGTCCGGACATACGATGAGGGTGTGTATGTGTGTGAAGCCTCCAACACACTAGGCCAAAGCCAAGCCTCAGCGGCTCTCCGGGTAGCCGGTAAAGCACAAAATCAAGGTTGCTGTCAGTATTTTTGTCGGTGACGTGAAACGACTCCTAGTTGATTCGGAATGGTTTGTGTGTTTTTCTACCTCTGCCTTCTTCGCCCTCGTCAGTGAGTCCGATCATCGTGACCCTCCCAGCACGGGTGAGGAGCAGGATCGGGGATTCTGTGGTGCTGCCGTGTGGGGCTGTAGGGATCCTCCCCATCTTGTACACCTGGACCAAGAAAGGGACGCACACCCTCATCCGCCGCACGGAGCACACACAGAGCGACGGTACGTGTCGCAGACTTAAGCATGACACATTAATGCACTCTTAGCAGGACTTTCTTATGCCTCTTGTAATCTCCCTTGGCCACAGAAGATGGCGCTCTACACATCTCCAACGTGCAGCCGTCTGATGCAGGGGAGTATTTTTGCACAGCAAAGAACCGAGCAGGACAACAGCAGAGACGCACCGTTCTCATTATAACAGGTACTGTTGCATATTTGTGGTTATTTGTTCCACTGCACATCATCTGACTGTGTTAAACCTGAGTTATGTGTCTGTAGCTGAAGAGGCCCCACTGGACACACAAAACCAGACAAGATCAGGTTCTTCAGACTCAAGTGCTGACATTGTAAGACATTCCACAGTGTCTTTTTCACGTTGTTTGTGCAGGACTCCACCATCACTGCAGCGGAGCTACATTTGTTTTGTATTGTTTCTTGTCTCTTTGACTGTCCATCTGCTTCCCAAGTGCAGGACCAACAAAGTTAAGCACTCTTTTGTCCTGCTTGCCATTAAACTGTTCAATTCCTCATCTGGGCCAAAGGGGGGTTTACAAAGGTCATGGGAAGGAGCAGTAGGGCAATGCAGGTCTTCACAGCACAATACACAATGTAACAGAAATCGTTCTTTACCTGTGCAGTACCTGATATATATTGTTTATGCTCCGTGAAATACTCATCATGCTGCTGGTGCTCAATACAATACAAAATCAGAACAGAAGTTATCTCATGGCGCTTTCCAAGATGAAGCAGGTAGAGCTCCTCAACATTCAAACATTTCAAACTCTATGAGATAAACACACAGAAACCCAATATATCCCCTATTGGCAACAGGCTAAGACTAAGTTAAGTCTCTTTTAGCTTAATTTTCTTCTTCTGTCCTTGAGCTGCTTGGCTTTCAATTTCGCAGGTCAAAAGATCAGTGGATCAATAAAGTACCTGACAGTACTAACCTTGCTCCCTCCCTGTCTTGCATGTGTAATTCTAGTGTACAACACTACAATCTAATTCTAATGTTGTTTTTCCAAGTTGTGCTGATGTTGCGCTATTTCCATCCTTTGTAGGGAATAATTATCTCTTTTTGATATTGTGTAGCGTACCCACTTTACCAAAGACTTGTCAGATCCTCTTTTTGGGAGCTCCATTCAAGAGCAACATTTACCTGTGCCCAGTAATCCAGTTGTTCAGATGCAGAACAAACAGACAACATGTAAGTACCTCAACTCTAAATCAGAAATTGTTGTGCACAAGAGAAAACAATGAATTCACAGATTGTTTCATTGTTTGCAGGCTCCACATCATATTGTGGCGATGTTGCTACAAACTCGCCATCATTCAGTGAAGAGTTTGTTGGCATCAGTGGACCATTTACAATAAGTCCAAGTCAGACCTCTGTTTCACAGATGCAACCTCCAGAAGCGTCCCGTGCTCTGCAACGTGCAGCCCCAACAGCCGAAACCAACAGCCAGCCACCATTCACCTCTAGTCCTCTCTCACCTTTGATTGCTGAGGCACCATATGACCAACAAGCAGAAATCTTTGAGCAAACTTTCAACACCAAAATCCAGTCCATGCCATCGCATTTGCAAGAACAAAATCAATTTCTGGAGAAAATGGCCCACACAGTAAATCCATTTCCTGTATCAGGTGTGATGACAGATCGTATCATTGAGAAATCAGCGTTCACTCCTTTGCTGACTGGTCCCTCTTCTGGTCTTTCAGTAAGACAGACTGATGTTAGTGATTCCCCAAAACCCTCAGAAATATCCCCGCATGGCCCTCAGCAAGAGTTACACCAAGTCGACCCCATATTTCATCTCCTGCCAGCCACAAACCAGCAGCTCCTAATCGCCAAACCGACTCGCTTAGATACGAAATCCCAGCAGTCCCTACTTCAAAATATTGCTAATTCACTAGGAGAAAAGTCCTCCCTAGGCAGGACTGAGCTCCCTCAAACGCAAACTGCTCCATTTCAGACCTGGAGTCATTCACAGCGCTCACAGCTCCAAACGGAACCTCCAACACCCTCGAGCTCTGCTGTGTCTCCTTCAGACCAGGACCTGCTTGTGGTCCAACAGGTCACACCGTCAGATTCCGTTCAGATAAATGCCAGTCAACAAGGTGACCCTGTTCGTCCTGCTATGTCTGCCAATGACTCAGAACTGTCAGGGTGGCTGAAGAGGAACACATCTCAGTCACCTATGACCAGCAATGACCCAAGGTAGGTCAGGCATAGGCACGCCAACATGTACATCTCAAAGCCAAACTTAAGGTAGTGTGTCACTGACACAATCATGTCAAAAAAACAGTAAATTATGTGCAGATGTTTCTTCCAATTTTCCTCACAAGAGTGTATTTTTCTGTCACTTTCAAGCATGACCCAAAAGCCATCATCATGGCTACCGGTGCTGGAGAAACACGACATCCCCATTGTGGTGGGAGTGGGTGTATCTCTGGCCTTCATCTTCATCACTGTGGCTTTTTATTCGCTCGTCCAGAAGAACGACCCCGTGCCTACAAGCCGGGCAGGTAATGGGAAAGCTCACCTACTGTATGTCGCCACGCTGTGAGGACTTTGACATCACATAGATTTAATGAAGTGCCATTCACAGCTCAAAGGAATTTAGGGGTTCCTATGCGACACGCCGAACGTCGAGCTGCAGGGCGAACGTATGAAAACAGGTAAACATTAACCTCTGTCATAAATAGATGTGGACTCACAGAAACAGATTGTTATTACAAAACAATAAACACAAGCAAAAATTAACAATCATTTGCATTGCCTTTGTTCTAAAATATGCAAACTGTGTCCTCGCCAGAGCCTTCGAAGACGACGAATGTGTGGCTGTGATTGAGCAAAGCCCCAACACCTCTGACACCCGTGCCAGACCTCCAGGACCCGGCGTGGTCACGGTCCAGATGGAGCCCACATCCGAAGACATCCAAGAGGACACCGAGCCGGGCCTGCGCGGCCACTCCGTTATCGTGGAGACGTATCCTGAGCCCATCGTTGACACAAAGGTTTCCCAAGAGAAATCAGCTACATATTTGATACCATGAAACTAATATCTATTATTACCCAATGTATGTTTTCAGCTGACTTTTTGATTGTGAGGTGTCACTGCACCCTTTGTGCTCCACCTGGGCGTGCTGCACTGTCTGTTTCAGATCGATCCATCTCTGGCGGAGGAGGGAGATGAGGAAGAGGAGGGAGAGGAGGAGGAGGGCTGCAGTCTGTCCCAGCCAAGCATCCAGTTGCAGTGTAGTGAGGACTGGGCCAACAGCGCTGCAGACAACCACGGCCCATGTCCAGACGTCTTGCCTCCCGCATCGCCCATGCCTGCCAGTTCGCCCTCCCCGTCTTCCCCAGCCGCACGCGAGAGAGGCCTGCACTCTTTGCTGACTTTGCAGACGTCGGAGCCGTGCGCCGCGCCCATCCATCACAGCCTCAACATCTCCCACGTCAGCCCGCCTACCCTCCTCTCCCACCACATCTCCGTGGGGCACACGACGGTCTCCGTGGATGTCCACTTTTTCCCGGCGGCCAGGAATGTGATGGCAGCTGGCAGCAGCACGCTGGGCAGCTCTGTCTCCAACACCACCTCAGTGACTGCACCCGTTTTCAGTCCACTGCTGGTCAACAATCAGGAGACGGACCAATCTGCTGCCAAACTGTACAACAAGAAGTAGCCAAGTCTTCATCCTGGTCTGATGAAGGACATCTCTTACTGTTTATTATCGGCTTTGTCTGAGCATGTTGGCACAAATGAGGAACACAAATCAATTTCAAACAGACTCAATGGGACAATGGATAATGTCTGAAGTATGATAATGGAGGACAATGTCTTCAAAAGTGAGCCAGCCAATCACTAGCCAATATTATCCTCCATGTCTCGCAGTATTGTTTTATTTCATAGATTTGCATCTGTGCTGTATCTGTTTGCAACTGCAATTTAAAAATAAGTTTTCCTGATTCTTGAACAACGTTAGCTTATTTTAGCGTTATTTTTTCATTGAGTGGCATGTTGCAGTCTGGTCTCTTTTCATTTTTCACTGTGTTACTGGATCATAGAATATACCACTGTGATATTTTTACATAGGGGATGTATACAGTGTAATGGTTTACAGTTTAGGTCAAGTTATGGAGCTTTGACTGTGGTAGCTTGATCATTGAAACCAGCCAAGGATATACAGGAAGTTTATCATGTCAGAACTTCTGCAACTCTACGTGTTAAACCGATTGTCTTTACATGGAAACATCAATGAAAAACATATGGAAATGTCACAATATCTGACCAAATGTGCATGTGAAGTGGATTATGCAAATACTTTTTTTTGTCATATTGTGTAATGATACATGAGAAGCACTCGCAGGACTGACATCTACTCATTTATTTGAATTTCCCTCACTAATGAATAAATCCTCAAACTATCGTTCTCAATGGCAAGATACTGAAAGAAAAGGGCACATCATCAAGATTGATTGATATATGGCAGAATACATGGATTCATATTTGGTTGCCAATTCATAGAATTGAATACATGGTTCAAGTCACTCTTCACACCCTAGTGAGATGTCACGACACAAGCATGACTACATTTTCCCTGTATCAAGCTACTGACTGTTACAATTCTTTGCAACCAAACCAAAGGATGATATGATGAGCTGTAATGCTGAATCAAGACAAGACAATAAACATGATGCTAAATCGTTTTTTTTTTTGGGGGGGCATTTTTGTACACAGAATCTTTAATATAAAGCTACGGCTTATTCATAATGGCATCATTTGCCATTTGGTTGTGTACAGATGGGATCAGCAACCAGTGGAGAAAGGGTGTGTTTGAAGGCACACAACTTCCCTGTCTCACAGCCAGATAAGCGGAAGTCTTGTAAACGCACGGTGCCATGTTGCTATGCGAATCAAAAGACAAAGTTAGTGATGCTTCGAGTTGGCATGATTATTTAGACAGACTCCCAAACAAGATATCATTAATTGTCCACAAATATCATGTAATAATCTACATTCATAAGCACAATTTATTTGTTTTAACCACTTTATCTCATTCACAGTCATCAGGATTCATAGAAAATATGGCATGATTGGGACAAAATTTTTTATTTAAGTCAAACTAATCTAAATCACAATCTATGTGGTAGAATCAAACAGGATCGAAATATAGTATTTCAACCACAAGTACAACGGACTGGACAATAAAGTGCATAAAATGCAGCTCATATTACCAACACTGGAGGGCGGTATAAATTTTGGCACTGGTCAAAAACCTGGCCAGACGAACAAAAAAACAGGTTCGTTTGAATTACATCATACCCTATTTGTGTACACCGAGTGCGGAATGCAACAAAAGTAAAATGAAGAAACGTGAAACTCAGTCACTATTTTGTGTGTTTGAATCACCAAACAGACATCATACAATGAATTTATTACAAGCTATTCAGAACAGTTGAATTGCAAACACACAAAATACCGGTGTTGCGTCCGGCAGGGACTGGTGGAGATTCAATGACTTAAATCTTTATTTTTTCAACGATCAAAAACTATAATTCTATAAAACTGTATTTTTTGCAGTCTTTGGCAGATCTTGCCAAAAACAAGAGTGCGATGTAATCACGCATGCGCAGTTGCGCATTTTCTGACGGCTGGGCTAATTATTAGATTTCTGAGGACGGAGCGCGAACATACACAGTGGACTGAGTGCCTCATTCTCTGGGCCTCCTGACAACCGAAACGCGCCCTCTAACATGAGGCGCGCTGTTGAGCGATAAATCAATAAGACACACGGACAGTTGTACCCTCGGAGAGGATAGTCTTCCTTTTCTGTTTTTCCTGGTGACCGGGCTGCCGCGGAGCGGTGGTATCGCAGGCCGTGGTTCGGCTGCCGTTGCTGGGAGGAGACCATTCAACATCAGCCTCTGTGCTAGCAAACATCAGCTAAGCTACGATGCGTCGCTGCTATATTCGTAACCCAACTGCTCAGTGTTCACCCCGGGTTTTCGGTTGATAATTTACCTCCACACAACCAAAGGGTTGCCTTGGATATTCACTACACCTGTCAAGGTAATGTTAAATGCTCTCCAACCAGCCCACATCAGATCAGTCATTGTGGCCACTGACTGCTACACTGCCAAGCTAACGTGTAGCTAACATTATCTGGTTAACATTTGCATGCACGAGAGGTTCAGCCAATGCGTAGGCAAAGCGTGTTATTTTTGAATACAATCAAGATTCTACCTACACACATTCGAGTAGTAACTGAACATTAATTAGATGCACCCACATGTTTGACTTAATCGGTTAAGTTAGCCAGCGAGCAACAATGCCATTGCATGGTGCTGTGATATCGCCTAGTTCACGTCGGCTATCAGAGATGCCAAGCTAACTTAGTCATTGAGACAAATGGTAAAGGCAACAAGTCTTGACACAAAACTGTGGATTTACAGCAGTAAAGTACAGCAGTCCTCAACAATGTCATTGTAGGATTTATCGGAGCTGGAATGTTGCATCGGGCGTGCTTTTCGTCTCTCTGACTGCACACTCTGGAGGAATTGGCATAATTTAATGATGGAGCCAACGCAGCAGTTTACAGGGCTGAAACTTTCAGCTCTCACTTCGAAAAAGTCAACGTAAAATGCCCATTATGTCGAAAATTCTGTCTGTTTGACTGGGTGTTCTTACGTCGAAACGACGTAATATTGTTATATCGT
The DNA here is from genome assembly GCA_900312935.1 of Carapus acus. Classification (NCBI taxonomy): domain Eukaryota; kingdom Metazoa; phylum Chordata; class Actinopteri; order Ophidiiformes; family Carapidae; genus Carapus; species Carapus acus. The sequence continues at coordinate 11,681 of OMPJ01016557.1, forward strand.
CATTGCCTTAATGCTGTCAACGGGCACTGACGTCGAATTTGTCAGCGTGTACATTCTCTTTTTCCGAACACATCAGGATTGTGTATGCATTCACGAACTTGCGCCAAGAAACACGGAGTGTAAATATACACCCAAGATTACGTTTATGACATTGTGCTTCGGTCTTGCGTTAACAGTTTATGGACGAGTTGACGCAATTTCGGCATTTGGGCAATGGCGCACACGTTAAATAAAAACACCTGCAGCCGTTTGATGAAATGTAGGTACTCTGGCTCTGATGGGGTCGCACAGAAAAAGATGCTTTGCTATTACACACATAATGGTCCTGGCTTTCCCATATGTCCCTGAGTCATGCAGGTTATTATGACGTTTCAGACGAAGCCACAAACATCTATCATTTTGTTTAAGGCAACGCCAGCCTGCCATATGTTGACCGTGAATGTAGACCTGTAGATATCAAAAAGTAGCTGGCTATGTATATTTTGTTTGTCTGACTGAATGAAAGTTATTTTTTATGATATTCCAACTAGAGGTACTACTTTTGTGAATGGGTAATGGTAGTTGTAACCTGTTTGCCAATAATATTGCCGTGAATACGATTGTAAAATACCTCATGTCTCAGTTTTTCATATTTCTGATTGATTTTTTTTTTTTTTTTCAAAGATGGATGTTGATCTGTGTGCCGGCGGGGACAGCACCCGAAGAAAGGTGAACTTGGCCACCGTCGCAGAGGGCTCAATGGAGGTTGTGCCATTGGAGATGTATGATTCTGCTAGAGCAAAAATAGATGCCAATCTGAGGTGGCTGTTTGCCAAAGCCTACGGCATCGGTAAGTAAATTTGTTAATGCTGCACATCACGTATGGAATGTCTTGGGTGGTACATCAGCAGTTGTGAAACATACTCTGAAGCCACACAGCCTACATTTGATAAAGCTCTGTGACATTTGCTCACTTTTTTTTAATGCAGAGTTTTATTACAGAGCTATTTGTCCCGAGGACAAAGAGATGGTTGTAGTAACGCTGGAGTGGACGCAGTCCTGGTGATATTTGGCCCTGAAATAAACCCCGCTGACTGACCAGATCCTTCTGTTCACGTGGGGGTGACAAGTGGGCCAATGTGACTGTGCGCGCTGTAGGCAGAGTGGCCAAGTGACACTGATGATGGGTCTATATTTGTTAAGCTGTTCTCATCGCCTGGAAAATACTGAGCTGCTCTGCCAGTCTCACATCCTGGCGAAATCATTACATCATTACGAACAGGCGGCCCTGGTGTTTTTGATTTCAGAGACAAATGGTCACATAAAAACTCATAAACGATTTCTTTCAAAAGTGTAAATGCAAAGCAGTCGATACCGATATGTGCGCCAGTAATGCTAAAGTAGCACATAGGCACTATTTCGGTGTAACGCAAGCATTATTTTATTTTTATCGGTTTTTATTTTATCGGTATCAAAGCCAAAAAATCTGATACCAATATTACATTTTTATGCCAATAAAAATATAATAAATATAAATAATATATATAAATATAATTTAAAAAATATGCTAATATATGGACATCTCTACTGCTGATAATTGTTTGGTTGGCTGCAAATGGTCATTTTACACATTAATTTTTTTTTATATACATTGTATACTATGCCTGAATGCAGGGTGTGGTCTATCCACCAATCTCTACAAAATATGAGATCTTTGTTTAGATCGCTGCCTATTAGCTATAACAGCTGATGTCATTCCAGAAATGTCTGTCAGTATTTCGCCCTCACTGAAAGGTTTGTAGTAATCTGTGGACTGAAAGGTTGGACTGATTGTAATGCTTGAGAGCAGATGCATAACTATGGCTCCCTAGGACACGGACGTAGATGTCATTCTCAGGCTAATTGACAGTTGCCTTCCCTTACTTCACTCTGTGGAATGTCCTTGCTTGCTGTCATACTTTGGGCTTTGGTGATAACAAGATGAGGATGGAACACAAGGAAACCTTTATAAAAAATAGAAAAAACTGATGCAGAAGTGCAGCAGATGCTTAAGAAACACAGAGCAGTTAAGAGGGCATCGAGGCTCAGGTGCGGCAGCAGTTAGTTGTCCCCAGGAGATCTGAATGTATTTGCTCCGTAATCATTCCACTGTGGTTCATATGGCGTCCGGAGATGCATCAGTGCTATTTAGCAATTAATTAAGCTCATGCAAACAATGGAAATTTGCCAAAAATGCAGTTATCAGGATTGATTTGCTCTTTTAGGCGTCAGTTCTTTGTTGATCATGTTCGAATCTGCCATGGTGTGGGATGGTTGTTACCCATTATTCCTCTGCATTAGCCACAGCTGGTGCCCACCTGAGCATCATGGGTCCAGACAGGCATTGACATTAGTCCTGTCACTGCTCTTTTCTTTGCCCTGCTTGTACCATTGCTGTTGGGCTCTGGTGTCCATATGAATGATTAGAGAATGTTGCAACGTCTCAAATAGATATCTCTGTGAGACGCCCGTCATAGTCCCTCACCTCACTGCATTTAACATTTTAGTTGGTCTACATGTGGCAGTAAGATAAGTCAGCTGCCGCTCAGCATCAGCATCTGCAGAGTGAAGTCAAAAACGGAGGCCAATGTCAGCCCCGACACCTTTTGTTTTCATGCACAATCACTCCCACTGTCGTAATATATTCAAATACTCCAACCCAGCTTGTTCAGGAGTGAGCAACACTTCTCTGTATGGGGCATAATGGACAAACAGTGGTGTCTATTCATGGTTGGAGACATCGAATTGCGAAGTCTTGTGCTGCTGGAAGGCATGTTGACAACAGCTTCCAGGAATGGTGTGTCTCCGTAAAACAATGACAGCTTTTGCTCCATACTCTCTGGACATCAGGAGTTAGAAATGTAGAAATGTCATTTTGAATTTGAAAGATTTGTTGTTCTGAAACATTCTCACAATGACGAACGCAAACCTCAGTCAAGTTGTAGAATTTCCTTCAAACTGCTAAAAGCAATAAAAGTAGTGAAAAGGTCGTCCACCTGCTCCTTTATGGTACAGTCTCGATGTGTTTTAAGCCACAAAACCCTGTTTAAGATAAATAGAGCTGTCCAAGCTCCTGTGTGTGTGTGAGCCAGTGTTTTTTGTCAACAGGCTCGTAGCATGTAACTTGAGCATTCCTGCCCAGTTGCGTTTTCGAAAAAAAGATTTAGATGAAGAGTGGGGCATGTGCTCTGCCTACTCCAGGACCTATTTTAAGTGTTTCAGTGAGTGTTTTCATCTCGGCGTAGGAATTCTTTTTGTGCATACCTCCTCTCGGTGCGTACCTCAGCCCAGTCTTGTGACCATATATGGCAGGGATTTGTAAGCTGGTAGTACAACTGACTTTATGTACAAAGCAACATAATCTCATCTGTAGTGTCTTTGTGAGTTTTCCACTGAGGATTCAGCATCGCCACTGTCAGTGTGAGCTGAGAATCTCACTCTCTCTGAGGACTTGGCACAGCAATATGATCGATTACTGCCCAAACACTGACCTGCTCTGGTTCATACAGAGTATCATCTGCACATAAATGCTCTAAAAAGCTCTTGCTTTAGCAAGACAAATATTATGTGGTGAGGGTGATGATATGTCAGAGTCCTTGCAGAGGAATTACTGGAATGGACTGTAAAACTTCACATTCGAAGGAAATGCCCATGGTCAAGAGGGTGCTTGGCCGCTGTGTTCAAAATGGGAAACAAAGGTTGAGGCTGTTTCTTTGAGGAGACAGGAAATACAAACTCTCGAGTCATAAGAAACCTGCCGTCTTGAGTGCTGATGACAATGCAGGGAGCAGACAGTGAGGCATGTTGATGGTGGTTAGTAATGCAAGGCAGTGCTGACCAGTGTTCATTTCGATAATCACTCTTTCTTTAATTTTGTGATGGGATTTTCTCATCCATGGATTTTAATGAAATTGATTCCATAGAGCTTGGTTGTCTTTTGTCTTAGTTGTCTTTTGTCCTTTGAAGCCCCACACAAGAACAAAATGCCTTTTTTTGTTTGTTCTGATCACATCTCAGTATCATATTAGACCTGGATTTGTTGACAGCCTCACTATGACAGCCTGGTTTCAGTTGTCAAATGTGAACGTCATCCTCATTTTGCAGTTTTCACCACAAAGAACATGCAACTTTTCTCTTCATGGAGCGCACTGCCCCAGGTTTTCACCTGACATCTTCCCATGTGCTGCTCAAATGAAATTAGCTTGTTTGCAGTTGAAATGTGGCATAAACTGCATCCTCTTCCTCATGTTGGCATCATGTGTAACTGACAGATCCACATTCATTCATTATTTGTGCCTTGTAAAAATGTGCTGACCGTTTGCTTGACGGCAAACTGCTGTTGCCGATTATCCAGTGTCATGTCATTTGGTTTCAACAAATATTTCGCCGGCAGGACACCTCCAATATGAACATGTCATATTTCTGAGCTGTCCTCACGCCACATCATGTATCCCGTCTCCGTTTCAGACCAAATCCCAGAGGACTTGCGGGACCCCTTTTACACTGACCAGTACGACCAGGAGCACATCAAACCGCCAGTAATCCGCCTGCTCCTGTCCAGCGATCTCTACTGCCGCGTCTGCACCTTAATCCTCAAAACAGAACAGGCCGCCTCCCTGCAGTCTCACGTGTCAGTCATTCATCTGCTATCCAGGAAGGGCATCAACGTCGTGGACAGTGACGACACCCGTGTCACCGAAGCAGATTTGGCTTGCGTGCCAATCAAAATGGTAAGTGGCTGAATTACGGAATGAGATCATGTGCGTCAATGATGGTCAGAAGAACTCAATTAACAATATTAAGCGTACTTGGGTTACTGAAATCAAACGTCAACGGTAGAACAGCAGTGACATTTGTATTTACCCGTACTGTGCTGAGTAATCTGACGCTTTGAATGTTTTTGCATTACTACCACTTGTTTCACACTGATCATTGTGTCGTAGTGAAATGTATCCAAATTAGTCTGTGTAATTTGTACACATGCTGGTGATGCCAAGACTTCACTGGATTGTGGATAGTATATCTGATGTCACAGTGATTCAACCAATACAGTAGAGTTTGGCCCTGAGCTTTTCGCCGCGGCTTTTGTCACCGGGTGAAAAACGCCTTTGTCATTTTTCCCATGTGTATAATATTTCTCTTTTTCTTTGAGACACAACCTGGTGACTGTAAATGTAGACTTGTTACAAGGAGAGTTTACTCCAGAGCTCGACACCAGATACTCCGTCTTATTCACATTTTGTTGTGAAATTTGGGTCAACCCCACTACCTCGCAAACAGTATTTCACTAACAATATCAGAGTACCCTGCCTAAGTGGACTGTCGCACTTGTCTTAAAGGTTGCACTCAAATCTGAAACTTAACGCTGCTCTTGTTATTTTATTGTAGAAAACCCAATGTCTTTTCTTTTTTGGTTTTAGTTATGTGTTGATGGAAAATAATATCGTCAATATCTTTTTTTTTGGCTGTTTTTGATCACCTGTGGTTACATTGAGTTTATTTTTTCTTTTTCAGTGACAATAACTGAGATATACACACTAAAGGTAGATGTTTGTGAGCCTAAAATCCAAATCAGTGTTTTTTTAGCGCTTAAATGGGCTGGAATTTATTTGTTTGTTTGTTTGTTTATTTGTTTATTTATCTATTTAGTTAGTTAGTTAGTTAGTTAGTGAAAGACCACTTCCTTGGGGTGATGTGCTGTATCATCGCCACATCACAAACATACAGTTAAGAAAGCACTGAGCCGCCTCCTTAGTGGTAATGATATCAAATGAGCCGCAGTTTCACAAAGAGCTCTTGACAGAGTCAATACCAGCACACGTGTTTGAAGGAGTCGGTCGACCTCTGGCATTCGTGTTGCCACTGCAAGCCAAAATTACTGTGTTGTAGTGGATAGCGCAGTCTCCTCAGAGCAAGAGGGCTCCCGGTTCAATCAGTGGCTGCCTCCTTTCGGTGTGAAGTTTGCAGGAAGTTCCTCCCACGTATGTGTGGGTTTTGTGGGGTTACTATGGCTTCCCCCCACCATCACAAACATACACATTATGTTGTAGTGATTTAGCAATCCTAAATCGCCTACTGGAGGGAGTGTGAGAGTGTATTTTTGTCTTTCTTTGTGTGCCTTACGATGAAGTGATGACTTGTTCGTGGCCGACATGTCCAGTAGACCTCTGCAACACTAGTGAAGGTGAAGTGTGATGAGGAGACTAATGAATGAATGAGAATGAAAACCAAAATGTTCAGTGGGTCCTCTCACTGCGCCTACTGCCAAATCAGGGGGTGGGGCCAGGGGGGGTGCTCCACCGCCTCGTGAATCGCAGCTTGTCAAAATAGTCTGAACAGGCTGGTTTGTAAGCAGCCAGACACAAAGCCAGGAGAGAGTCTGGAAGTCTCTGTGCAAGGCTGCTTAGTGCCGCTGAACTGTCCCCCCAAAAGCTATTGTATTTTGAGAGATGAGCTGAATACATGCAGGCAGTCCCCGGTCTCAACACGAGGGAACCTTGTTTTTGTTGCCGTCTCACTTTTTTCACATCACTTCATTTTATACCACAAATTACAGTCTCATTTTTTTATTTCAATGCAGTGTAGTGCTTTTCTTGGCTAAGGCTTTCCCTCGCCAAAGGTTCTTCGCATGTTTTTTTCTTATTATTTAAAGTGTGCTTTCAGAGGGACTACCTTCCTTATTTAGTTACAACTTTGAATGTAGTTGCAGACTAATACATTTACATTAAAACAGAAATGAAAAGTCCTGCAACTCAAGAAAGTAAGTAACTCAAGGCAACTCATTATCAAAATGTTTCCGTCTTTGTGCGTGAGGTACGTATGTGAGGTATGTGTGTAGGGCTCAGGCTGAAAATTCACTTCCTGATTCACTGTCCTATTGAGTAATAAATGTAGTGAATGGTCACATCCACTGTAAAGCTACACAAGAATAGAAGGCAGCAATGTAAACATTTTCAAATTTTTTCAGCCTTTGCTTCAATTGTGCTGGTGTCTGAAGTCATGCAAATAGTAAAAACATTCATCCAATTTGTGAGAAATCATGCTGAGTGGCACCACATGTTTTTGAACATGAGACACTACCAGTGGAGTTGGGCTGTTCTCCTTGGATCAATTAATCCAAAGGCAAAAAAGAAAAGAGCAGCTCTTTACTCCCTGAGAGCACCGCCTTTTTCAAATATTAGGTTTGCCTTTGTATGCTTTCTGCTACTGTTTTTTTTCTCCTCTTTTCTTTGCTCAAGTCCATCATACGGTGGTGAAAGCATTCAATATTTCTATTAAAAGATTAAATTCCTTGATTTTTGCACTGGGCTTCTAACCAGGCAAAGATTAGAATACATTCTACATTTGTTTCTTTTTTTAAACAAACGATTTTGGGATGGAATCTCATTGATGTATCATAAAGCAAAGCATTTGAGCTCACACTTTGCTCCTCAGTTGGTGTTTGGCTAAGGAAGTGGCTCATGTCTATAAATTGCTAAAATTGTGGTGTGTCCCAGGCTAATGGGGACATTTTCTGTGTGTTGCTCTGCTGAGACAAACTAACCCATTTGCAGCATCTACAGACACTCACATAGTCAGTCCTCATAATGACATCCTACATTTTATGATAGTTAATCTTCGTTCTTCTTACATTTCGCTCTGATTGAACATTTTATGTAAACCAGTTAGTGACAGAAAAACCACAATGCTAGTTACACAAGCCCAGACAGTTATTGCTCCATACATGCTTTTTTCAAGCATTGATTTTGGATTGTTAGAATTTAGAATATGACTGGATTTTTTCTACTTTTCTTGCGTACAGAGTGCCCACATGCCCATGATTGATGCTCTGATGATGGCGTACACCGTGGAGATGATCAGCATAGAGAAGGTGGTCGCCTCTGTTAAGCGTTTCTCTACCTTCAATGCCTCTAAGGAGCTGCCATTTGACCTAGAGGATGCCATGGTTTTCTGGATCAACAAGGTAAGAAACAAATGCTCGATTCAATCCAAAACAAACATTTGATCTACTATGAACATACATACATTTGCGTACATTGCAATAGAAATCTTCTACCAAGGAACTCATTCCTTCTGTTTCAATTTATTTATTTTTTCAGTCTTGAAGGAATTCATAGAGGTGTCGAGAGCAGTGTAGGGGTTCACTGTCTTGCGCTACGATATTTAGATATTGGATTCTCCACACCAACTGAATTGAATTGAATACAGTTGTTGCAGAAATGACGCCTAAATGAATGAACAGGTTTTTTTTTTAACAATATTCATATTTACTTTAGCGCTTAATACAAGCATGTGATAGTGATGAGCCTAATATTTTCACCTCATGTCCTCTTTCACATGTTGCACAACATGGTAGTCAGACCAGTATGAACTATCACACCCGATCATTTGTCTGTCAGCTTTGTTCTTGTTCTTTGTTCTGTTTTAATCAAGCAGGCGGGATGTCAGCCAAAGTTACTTGTTAGTCCTTCAGTATGCATTGTCATACTTCATCGTATTTTGAAATGACATCCATGGTATTTCAGCATTGGGTGTATGAACATCTCGTTATTTTTTCATGTGATCAGCAAAGTGCATGCTCACACATTTATTTTCTAATTCTTCAATTTCATTCAGCTAATTCTGCCTCAGAGATAACTCTGTATCCCTAATTAGCAGTGTTGGTTGGGGCGTAATGATGGGGCGGTGAATATGTCTTTCCTTCGACTCTGTTGTAGTAGTAGTAGTAGTAGTAGTAATAGTAGTACTGCTAGACAGGGAAATGGTCGTGCGATTGCTGATGTGGTCCACAGATAAGCCTCTGGCGCACTCATATTTTAAAGCACTGATGGCCTTTGGCAGACAAAGCCCTGCCGCAAGTGTGTCCATTAATCCACATGATAGCCCACAACCGGATTTCATGTCCTGTTTGCTGTGCCTCGACGGTAACATCTTTACTTGTTCTGCAGGTGAACATGAAAATGAGGGAGATAACAGAGAGGGAGCATAAAGTCAAACACCATCCACTGGAGTCTCCGAGCCACCAGAAGGTAAGGGTCCGGGAAACAGAATATTTCAAAATGGATTGTTATCCCCAGAATGGAACATAGGTGCTACTATGAGCACAAACCTTCCACTCTGTTGCGTATACGTTTAACTGTTAACTCAGAAGAGGTGTCCTCCCACCAGACTTCTGTGAATTGAAAAGCCATCTGAGAAACGATGGCGCCTTTCATAAAGCCTTTCCCCTGAATGGCGTTTCTCTAGTCCCGCACCTCTGTCTTTGTTGAACTTGGATGCAGATCAAGCCTCTGTCTTCTGACCTATTTACCTTTCTGCTCCTATTCCTTATCTATCCCTACCTGCCGTCTCTTACCCCTGCAAACTGGATAGTCTCCCTCCAAATGGTATTGGAAACTAGTTCCTGTAAGTTGGATGCCAGCCCCTATGCCCCCAT